>PITA01004914.1:0-117305 GCA_004023965.1 Spilogale gracilis | reverse complement strand
CTCTCTTTTCACCTCTCTCCTCCCCTCTCTTCTCCCCTTCCTCCCCAATCTCTTCCCTTCTCCTCATCCCTTTCTCCTCCTCCTTCCTACTCCCCCTTCTCTTTCCTCCTCCTTTTCCTATGATGATTCTACTTTTAATAAAACAACATAATGATATTTATAATGAAATATAGCTTAATGATAGTCAAGATTATTTTGATGACAAGTGACAAAAGACCTCAATCAACATGGCTTAAGTGTAAAGAGATTTATTTTCTCATATAAGAAGTCTAGTGGTGAGGCAGTCCCTGGACCAGTGAATTCAGCAGCCAGCTATGTAATAAAGTCCCTAGTTCTTTTTTTTAACCTCTTTATTACACTATTTTATTTTTTCGGTGTTCCAAAATTTATTGTTTATGTCCCACACCCAGTGCTGCATGCAATATGTGCCCTCAATATCCACCACCAGGCTCACCTATCCCCTTACCCCCTGCCTTCCCAGACCCTCAGTTTTTTTCTGATTCCAAAATCTCTCATATTTCATCTCCCTCCCTGATTTACCCCACTTCCTATTCCTTTCCTTCTCCTACTATCCTCCATATTACTCCTTATGCTGCACAAGTAAGTGAAACCATGTGATATTTGACTTTCTCTGCTTATTTCACTCAGCATAATCTCCTCCAATCCAGTACATGTTGCTACAAAAATTGGGTATTCATCCTTTCTGATGGAGGCAAATATTTCATTGTATATATGTACCACATCTTCTTATATATTCGTCTGTTGAAGGACACCTTGGCTCTTTCCACAGTTTGGTGATTGTGGCCATTGCTGCTATGAACATTGGGGTACATATCCCCTTCTTTTCATTACATCTGAATCTTTGGGGTAAATACCCAGCAGTGCAACTGCAGGGTCATATGGTAGCTCTATTTTTAATTTTAAAGGAATCTCCACACTGATTTCCGAAGCAACTGCACCAACTTGCATTCCCACCAACAGTTTAAGAGGGTTCCCCATTTCTGCACAGCCTCTCTAACACTTGTTGTTTCCTGTCCTGTTATATTTTGGCCAGTCTGACTGGTGTAAGGTGGTATCTCAGTGTGGTTTTGATTTGGATTTCCCTGATAGCTAGTGATGACAAACATTTTTTCATGTGTCTGTTAGCCATTTGTATGTCTTCTATGGAGAAGTGCCTCTTCATGTCTCCTGCCCATTTTTTTTTTAAAGATTTTATTTATTTAATTGACAGAGTGAAACACAGCCAGAGAGGGAACACAAGCAGAGGGACTGAGAGAGGGAGAAGCAGGCTTCCCGCCGAGCAGGAAGCCCGATGTGGGGCTCGATCCCAGGTCTCCAGGACCATGACCTGAGTCGAAAGCAGTCGCCCAACCAACAGAGCCACCCAGGCGCCTCTCCTGCCCATTTTTTGATGTGATTGTCTTTATTTTGGTTGTTGAGTTTGAGTTCTTTGTAGACCTTGGATATCAGCCCTTTGTCTGTAGTGTCATTTGCAAATATCTTCTCCCATTCAGTGGGTTACCTCTTTGTTTTATTGACTGTTTCCTTTGCTGTGCAGAAGCCTTTTTATTTTGATGAAGTCCCAAAAGTTCATTTTCACTTTTGTTTCCTTTGCCTTTGGAGACGGGTCTTGAAAGAAATTGCTGTGGATGATGTCAGAGAGGTTACTGCCTATGTTCTCCTCTAGAATTTTGATAGATTCCTGTCTCACGTGGAGGTCTTCCATCCATTTCGTGTTTATCTTTGTTTGTGGCCTAAGAGAATGGTCAGGTTTCATTCTTCTATATGTAGCTGTCCAATTTTCCCAGCACCATTTATTGAAGAGACGTTTTTCCCACTGGATATTTTTTCCTGCTTTGTCAAAGATTATTTGACCATAGAGTTGTGGGTCCATATCTGGAATCTCTACTGTGTTCCATTGGTCTATTTGTCTGTTTTTGTGCCAGTACCATGCTGTCTTGGTGATCACAGCTTTGTAATAAAGCTAGAAATCAGGCAACGTGATGGCCCCAGGTTTGTTTTTCTTTTTCAACATTTCCTTAGCAATTCAGGGTCTTTTCTGGTTCCAAATAAATTTTAGGATTGTTTTTTCCAGTGCTTTGAAAAATGTTGGTGGAATTTTGATCGGAATGGCATTGAAAGTATACACTGCTCTGGGCAGTATAGACATTTTAACAATGTTTATTCTTCTGATCCATGAGCATAGAATGTTCTTCCATCTTTTTGTGTCTTCTTCAATTTCTTTCATGAGTGTTCTGTAGTTCCTCGAATACAGATCCTTGACTTCTTAGGTTAGGTTTATTCCTAGGTATCTTATGGTTTTTGGTGCTATGGTAAACGGAATCGATTCTCTGATTTCCCTTTCTATATTTTCATTGTTAGTATATAAGCACACAACTGGTTTTTGTGCATTGATTTTGTATCCTGCCACATTACTGAATTGTTGTATGAGTTCTAGTAGTTTGGGGGTAGAGTCTTTTGGGTTTTCCACATAGAGTATTGTGTCATCTGCAAAGAGGGAGAGTTTGACTTCTTCTTTGCCAATTCGAATACCTTTTATTTCTTTTTGTTGTCTGATTGCTGTTGCTGGGACTTCTAACACTGTGTTGAACAGTAGTGGTGAGAGTGGGCATCCTTGTCTTGTTCCTGATCTCAATGGGAAGGCTGTCAGTTTTACCCCATTGAGAATGATATTCGCTGTGGGTTTTTTGTAGATAGATTTTATGAGGTTGAGGAATGTTCCCTCTAGCCCTATACTTTGAAGAGTTTTAATCAGGAACGGATGCTATTTGTGTTAAATGCGTTTTCTGCATCAATTGAGAGGACCATGTGGTTCTTCTGTGTTCTCTTATTGATTTGTTCTATCATGTTGATTGATTTGTGAATGTTGAACCACCCCTGCATCCCAGGGATAAATCCCACCAGGTTGTGGTAGATAATCTTTTAAATGTACTGTTGGTTCTTATTAGCAAGGATCTTGTTAAGAATCTTGGCATCCACACTCATTAGGAATATTGGTCTGAAGTTCTCCTTTTTGATGGGGTCTTTGTCTGGTTTGGGGATTAAAGTAATCCTGGCTTCCTAGAAAGAGTCTGGAAGTTTTCCTTCTGTTCTATTTTTTGAAACAGCTTCAGGAGAATAGGTATTATTTCTTCTTTGAATGTTTGGTAAAATTCCCCAGGGAACCCATTAAGTCACAGGCTCTTGTTTTTTGGGAGGTTTTTGATCACTGCTACAATCTCATTATTAGATATTGGTCTATTCAGATTGTCAGTTTCTTCCTGTTCAGTCTTGGAAGTTTATAGTTTTCCAGGAATGCATCTATATCTTCTAGGTTATTTAACGTATTGACATATAACTGTTGATAGTAATTGCTGATGATTGTTTCTATTTCCCTGGTGTTAGTCGTGATCTCTCTCCTTTCAGTCATAACTTTATTATTTTGGGTCTTCTTCCTTTTCTTTTGGATTAGTTTGGCCAGTGGTTTATCAATCTTATTAATTCTTTCAAATAACCAGCTTCTAGTTTTGTTGATGTGTTCTACTGTATCTCTAGTTTCTAATTCGTTGATCTCTGCTCTAATCTTAATTATTTCCCATCTTGTGTGTGGGGTTGGCTTAATTTGTTGTTTTTCCAGTTTTTTAAGGTATAAAGAGAGTTGGTGTATTTGGGATTTTTTAATTTTTTTGAGAGAGGCTTGGATGGCTATGTATTTCCCCCTTAGGACCACCTTTGCCGTATTCCGTAGGTTTGGGATCGATGTATCTTCATTCTCATTGGTTTCCATGAAGTGTTTCAGTTCTTTGATTTCTTGGTTGATCGAAGCATTCTTTTTATTTATTTATTTATTATTTATTTATTTATTTATTTATTTATTTATTTATTTGACAGAGAGAAACAGAGCTAGAGAGGGAACACAAGCACGGGGAATAAGAGAGGGAGAAGCAGGCCTCCCGCTGAGCAGGGAGCCCGATGTGGGGCTCGATCCCGGATCTCCGGGACCATGACCTGAGCCGAAGGCAGTCACTTAACCAACTGAGCCACCGAGGCGCCCCGTGATCGAAGCATTCTTGAGCAGGATCGTCTTTAGCTTCCAAGTGTTTGATTTTCTTCTGAACTTTTTGTTGTGGTTGACTTCTAGTTTCACGGCATTGTGGTCAGAGAATATGCAGGGAATAACCTCAGTCTTCTGGTATCGGTTGAGCCCTGATTTGTGACCTGTTACAGATATGTGGTCTGTTCTGGAGAAAGTTCCATGTGCACTCGAGAAGAATGAGTATTCTGCTGTTTTAGGGTGGAATGTTCTGTATATATCTATGAGCTCCATCAGGTCCAATGTGTCATTCAAGGCTCTTGTTTCTTTGTTGATTTTCTGTTTAGATGATCTGTCCATCGCTGAGAGTGGTGTGTTAAGATCTCCTACAATTAATGTGTTCGTACCAATATGACTATTTTGCTTAACAGTTGGCTTATGTAGTTGGCTTCTCCCATGTTGGGGGCATAAATATTTACAATTGTTAGATCTTCTTGATGGATATACCTTTTAAGAATGATGTAGTGTCCTTCTGTGTCTGTGAGTACAGTCTTTAGATTAAAATCTAATGTGTCTGATAGGAGTATTGGTACTGCAGCTTTCTTTTGAGGTCCATTGGCAGGAAAGATGGTCCTCTACCCCCTCACTTTCAGTCTGGAAGTGTCTTTAGATTCAAAATGTGTCTCTTGTATACAGCATATGGATGAGTCCTGTCGTTTTATCCAGTCCGCAACTCTGTGCCATTTTGTTGGAGCATTTAGGCTATTCATGTTCAGAGCGATTATTGAAAGGTATGTTTTTATTGACATCATGTTGCCTGTGAAGTTCTTGTTTCTATAGATTGCCTCTGTAAATTTCTGTTCTGTGTCACTCTTGGGTTCATTCCTCTTTTATAGAACCCCCCCTTAATATTTCTTGTCATGCTGGCTTGGTGGTCACATAATCTTTTAGACCTTGCCTGTCCTGGAAGCTCTTTATCTCTCTTTCCATCTTGAAAGTCAAGTGGGTACATTATCCTTGCTTGCCTATTTTTTACATTTAATTTCCTGAATATGTCTTGCCAGCCCTTTTGGGCTTTCCAGGTTTCTGTGGACAGGTCTGATGTTATGCTGATGGTCCTTCATCTGTGCATAAAGGATCTCTTCTCCCTAGCTGCCCTTAAGACATATTCTTTGAATTTATGATTCATGAATATCACAGTTATGTGCCTGGAGGTGTTTGTAGCCTTGTTGATCTTGGGGGGCGGGTGGTGTCCTCTTGCCTCTAGGACATGAACACTTGTTTCATTCCCCAGATTAGGGAAATTTTTATCCAGGATTTGTTCAACTATATCTTCTACCTTCTCTCTCTCCAACTCCCAAAGGGATCCCAATAATTCTGATATTGGCACGTTTCATGGTGTCATTTATTTCCCTAATTCTATTTTCATGGGATTTTAGCTCTTTGTTCCAAGACTTCTCCTGCTCCTCCTTCTCAATTCATCTGCTTTCTAGATCACTAACGCAATCTTCAGCTTCACTTACCCTAGCTGTTAGAGTATTTAAATTAGATTGGATCTCACTGATAGCCTTTTTAACCTCTGCCAGTTTGGCTTTCACTTCCACCCTTAGAGATGCTATCTTGCCACTACTTTCTTTTCCAGCTTAGCCATTGCTTGGATGATTGCTGCCCTGAATCCCATTTCTGTCATACTGTTTGTGTTCATGTCCAATAGTTCCGTGACAGGGGTTGCAGTCTCTGAGTTTTTCTTTTGTTGGGTGTTCCTCCTCCAAGTCATATTGGTGAGGTGTGGTTGAGAGGATGTATAGCTGAATATATCAACCACGATCCAGGCAAGTTACCTGTTGGAAGGTTGTGGAGCAATCAGAAGTCACCATCAAAAAGGAAGAAGAAAGAAAAAAGAGAGAAAAAGAGAAAAGAAGCAAGAAAAAACCTGGCCAGAATGGGCTCCAGTGGTAGGATTTATATGGCACAAAACCAAAAAAAGAATAAACAAAAAGACCATGAAAAGTAAAAGGGAAAAAAACAAAAAGGAAAACCCAACCCAAAAGACCCCCATGAATAATATGTATATAGTAGAAAGGCAAAAAGAAATACACAGAAACACTGATAGACTAGGATGGGAAGGTGAGTACAAACCCTCGTTGTGGGCAAGGAATGTATTTCACTTCCTCCTGGGGCTGTCTTGTTATTATTGTTAGAGGACTCCACTTTCTAGAGATATAGGGAAATTAAAATTGGTTTATGTATACCGGTAGTATTGAATAGGAATGAAGGATTACCTTGAAGCTTATATCTATATGTATATTTAAAAGAAAAAAGAAAAAAAAGAAATAAATACAGATATATATGTTTGAAAAAAGTTCAAGGTAAAGAGTTACTATGGAGTGTTGTATTAAGTATCACATTGTAATAATAAGTGGGTTAAAAAATAAAAGACAAAAACCGTGAGAATGAATTTAAAATTTAAAACAAAAAAATAAAAATAAAAATAAAAATGTTAAAAAAAGAATAAAATGTGGGGCGCCTGGGTGGCTCAGTTGGTTAAGTAACTGCCTTCAGCTCAGGTCATGATCCAGGAGACCCGGGATCGAGCCCCACATCAGGCTCCCTGCTCTGCAGGAAGCCTGCTTCTCCCTCTCTCACTCCCCCTGCTTGTGTTCCCTCTCTGGCTGTATTTCCCTCTGTCAAATAAATAAATAAAATATATATTAAAAAAAAAGAATAAAATGAAAGTTGTGTCTATAAAATATACAGGTTTTGGGGGTAGTACTGGGAGCTTAATATATTGTTTTTTCCTCTTTGTTGAGGTTTTACAGTTTTATGGAGACCCTTTGGTGTTGTCCTCTTGTTCTTCTGGGTTGCCTTCTTGGGGAGGGGCCTGCCACATTGTTTTCCAGTCAATCTAGGTTGAGTCTCCCTCCCTCTCCTTTCGAGGGGCTGAGCTCTTTGGAAACCAGGTTTTCAGGCTTTTGTTCTTTGAAGAATTTGTTCTTTTGCCGCTTTTTGCAGCTTTTCAGAAAGTCAGGGCAAAGTAAGCTGTCCGTACCCAGACCTCCATCTCAGAGAGAGGCCTCAGTTAGCTCTTCTCTGGATGGTGCCGGGCACACAGTTTCCCTCTGCACTCTCCCCTGGACCCCGCCACCTCTCCTAGGTAGGGCCCACCCCCAGTCATCAGCCACACTGACGCCTGAGGTCCTTGCTTGTCCCTTCACCCCTGTGCCACAGAAACCGTGAGTGATACTGGTTTGTGCGAGCCTGTCATTGTCCCTGTCCAGAGGCTCCTTTCTCCTGGCGGCCCAGAGCCACAGTTTTATGTCACTGCCAGTAGCTGTGAGTTTTCCCCCAGTTGTCTCTTAAGACCTTTTGTGTTTCGGGTGTTTTTAAGCAGACTGCAGGTTGATGCTGGTCCCCAGGCACAGGGCACTTTCGTATTGGGGTATTACTTTCCAATGGGTCACTTCCAATGGGTCACTCCCTCCCCCTCCTTTTGTGTCTGAAATCAGTCCCAATGCTCCTGCTCCACTTTACCTCCACTGATGCTCTTATGGCCCAGTAGAGATCCAGAAGTGTGTAGTCTTACCTCAGGTTGACTGATTTCATGGGTGCTCACAGTGGTTCTTGCAGATATTTAGCTCACTTCAGGGGACCCTTTGAAACAGGGTCTCCTACTTCTCTGCCATCTTGCTCCCTCCTAAGTCCCTATTTCTTTCCATCTTTGACCTAACAGACTAATGTGTTAATTTTTGTTCTCATGCTCACCTAATGGTGAGAGATGGTGGAAGCAGCACATCTGAATTTAAGGCTAGAATAGAGAAGCTTCCTTCGCTGTGCCTGTTTTTAAGAGTGTGAAAAAATTTCCCGAAACTTCTCTGCAGACTTTCCCTTTATCTCAATGGTCAGAATTATGTTCTATGGCCATTTCCAAAGCAATGACTGGCAAAGGGAAATACGATGCCCGAAACTGGTGTGTGTGGGGAAGTGGCCTATACTTTCTAAAGTCTGTGTGCCTTTGATAACTGAGCAGTTAGGGTTTGATTAATTTCAGAGCAATTGGGGGATGGCCATTGGCAATGTCAGCCACAAGGATGTGGCTGGAGCTGTCTCTCAATGTAAGCAAACTGATTTTAGCCCAAATTTTTCACAAGTCTAGTGTAAGAATGGAATGATTTCATAGTTGAATAAAGTGAAGCAATCATAAATATTTTCCTCACAGTTATGTCTTGTTTTTATTATGGTAACTGAGATTTCATCAAGCTAAAAACAAGATCTCCAATGGTTACTGGTCCCTCAGTGACTTTTTTTTTTAACCTCTCACTGTGTTAAGAAAGCCCAGAACTGACTTCATTAGGTTTGAACATTATTGTGAGACTAGAGGGTAGAGAGCTAAGAAAGGCATGTCATCAGAAATGTCTTCTTTCCAGTATTTAAATATATTCTTAACAGTTTCAGATGTAAAGGAGATAGTGAAAAGAGTGAATACCTATGTTTGATAGAATCAAAGTGTTAAAAAATTATAACAGAACTGGCCATTGGATTAAAATAGTTAAAACTAATTTTCATGAGAATAAAGCAAATATAAGTTCCTGAATCAGACCTCAAAAGCAATTATTAAAATATGAGAAGATAGTGTAGGGGTATGTGTGGGGTGGGAAATCTGATTCTACTTAGGAATATTACTTATACATTGAGTCAGGAAAGTTTAGTTTATATGGCAATAACAAATAACCCCCAAATCATGTGCATAATGCAACAAAAGTTTATTTTTTAGTCTAAGTGTGCTGCATGTCTAGGCAATGTGCCAGTGCATCTGTCCTCCGTGTGTTTGCTGGGCGTTCCAGCTTGATTCAATCCATGACACTTCCTAATCAACACATTGGTTGACAATTGCTATGATGGGAAAAAGAGGGCTGGAATGTTGAGAATGAGTACTTAAATGGCTCATCTTTGAATTAGTATATGGGACCTCTGCTTATTTCTCATTGGTCAGAGATTGCCACATGGTCAGCTAACTTCAAGGAGGGGGGGACATGTACTCATCCCACGTGCCTGGGGAATAGAGCAGAAATGGCTGCTGATGACCAAAAGTATCATTTATTTGCCCATCACACACATTTTAGTGGAAGGAAATTCATAGGAGTCCAAAATATCTTTAGACCATTAGAATTATGTAATATGGGGCTACATTGATAATAGTAAAATCTCAGGATGATGGAGCTAATAATGGGGTTACTTCCCTTTCCTGGACAGAATATTCATTGAGTATTGTGCTCATTGAGGGGACTGTGCTTTAAGGGGTCCTTTTGGGGGTGTGAGAGAAAAAAAGCTAAATATAGAATGATTAACTCTTCATGTTCCAACTGGAAAAGTGTTCTGAGGACAAATAGCCATTCATCCTTAAATATCTTTTTTTTTTTTAAGATTTTATTTATTTATTTGACAGAGAGAGATCACAAGTAGGCAGAGAGGCAGGCAGAGAGAGCAGAGGAAGCAGGCTTCCCGCTGAGCAGGGAGCCTGATGTGGGGCTCGATCTGGGGTCTCCGGGATCATGACCTGAGCTGAAGGCAGTCGCCTAACCAACTGAGCCACCCAGGTGCCCCTCATCCTTAAATATCTTAATATTTGATTTTCTTTAAGGGGCTGTGAGTGGTAATTTGCAGGGAGAAGGATTTCTGTTCAACTTAAGAGTCTTTTCCATTCAAAACTATATGGATTCTTTTCACGGGTGTGGTCCAAACATGGGATAAACCTCCTGTGGCACAAAGGGAAGGAAAAGGAAAATTCAAGCATCACATGGCTCACTGGACTAGCTGACCCTTAAAGATGCTTCCAGCTTCAAATTTGATAATCAGTTGGTTCCTAAGTTGCCCATTACTCCCATCTGGTTGATTGCCCCAGGACCTCCCAAACCACTGACACTTGCTTAGACTTCCTTCTAGGGTCCTAGACCATACACTATCTATGCAAATAAGAAACCAGTGACTTATATCCCACAGGTGAAGAAGTAGGGTGTGATTATGAGCTGGGTTGCTGTACTTTATCCAGAATTGTATTCACAAGGCAGCTCCAAATCATTCCAGAGTTAGCTGTGGAAACATAGGAGAAGCCACATACCCTATTGTGTTTCTGTAATGAAGCTGGGCTGAACTAATGCAAACCAAATTTGATTTAAACCAAAAAAAAAAAATCAAGAAATTCTTGTTAGGCGAAGAATTTTTATGTCATTCTATCCTTGAGTAAATTTTTGCAGCTGAGTTGAAAACTCTATCAAATACAGTTTAGACCTTGTTTGACAACCCTTGATGTCCATGTTTGCCAGGGTGCACATGACCTATATCCAGAGCTGGCCTGCTGAGCCACCAGGGTTAACTACATTCTTCACTCGGTACCATTTCCTGACATCTTTCTGATGACACACTCTCCCACACACACTTTTCTTTTTTCAACTCATGGGTTGTACTTTCTTGGTTACTATGGTGGCAAATTGTTGATACTGGATTCCTGGTCAGGTTTTTATTCCTTTTTGTCATTTTTTCCCATGAAGTAATCAGCCGCAGTGGAGTTAAAAGTACGAGTTAATGTGAACCTTCCACAAAGCATTTCTACATTCTCTTGCCATTCCCTGCTTACCCTTCATCAGTTAGAGTTGTTAACATCAGGAAATGAGAATGTTAAGCCTCCTCCCCTTTCCCATCTCCTCGTCCTTCTCATTTCCCAAGCTTCAGGGGAGAAGAACCATCAGCCACTTCCCATCTGGACTGTCTGCAGGGTAACACATGTCCTCAATTACTGGGATCAGAAACCAAAGGCACCTTTTGGGTTGGCGATGGATGACTGGTTGGCCTCTGCTTCTGTTGGCTCTGTACCACGGATGCCACAGTTTGAATGGGTTATTTCTCTTGTGGAGCTCTGTTTGGTAATAATAATATTGGTTAACCTTTTTTGATTGCTTGCTGTGTGTGTGTGCCACAGTTCTCAGAATTTTATGTTTCACTCATTTCATCCTTGCTACGGGCCTGTGAAACAGGTACTGTTATTATCCCTAAAGAAGAGAGACACAGAAAGTTTAAGTAGCATTCCCAAGTCACATAGCCAGTAAGTGGTCAAGCTGGGAATTGGACCAAGATAATTTAGTTTTAGAATTTGAGCTCATGAAGCCCGCTGCTAGAGCACCAATACCATGAAGTATTATGGATGTTGTTCCATTTTGATTTTAGGTGTTTTGTCTTTCTAGGTCTCAATTTCTTGTTTATAGTGTATGTCTCCACTGAAATAGAAATGAAGATGACTCAGCCCTAACCCTGAAGGAACAGACAATACTTGGTCGTGTGCTGGGTCGGTGTGTGTATGTGTGTATGTGTGTATATGTTGTGTATAAACACTTCCAGTCACATACATTCAGTGTCCTACTCCAAATATCTCCTGCTCATAAGCCCTTGCTATGAAGGCACCCTCTCTTTTCCAATTCTTGTACCACTGACAGAAAATTGAATCTTTTTTTAAAAAAAAGAACTTTTGAGTGAATAATCAGGTGTAGAGGTAAGTGCAGAAAATTTTGCTAGTGCAACACATTTTGCCAATTTAGATAGAGAACTTGCCCCTACATTTTTATTTTTCCAGTTAGTTGATGACCTTCTCTGCCTACCCATGTTAGCAGGAGCCCACTGTGTTTTTGTCCACTGTGGTGATGGGCCTTTGGTGAGCCCTGCACTGGCTCTGGGGACACCTCACCCTTGGCTTCAAGGTTTAGGCTCTCTTTGGTTGTATGCAGAGGCTCAGCTACTGCTCCCCAACACAGCAACCACATCAACATGGCTGGTCTGGGATGCGCCAGTAAGATTGTAGCCCTGGCTATACTCCTAAAACTAGTTCTTCCCATGGAATAGTTGCCCTGTTTACTGATCTAGACTCCTTTCTGCACTAGGAGTCCTTCTTTGAGGCTCCTGATGTCCCAGTGAATGTCTGTTAGGACCATCTCAACTCACAGGAGAGGCTTTGATTCCATGGGAGAGGCATGTAACCCACATGCATCTCAATAGTTCTGAGACTGGTGTGTGTAACATACCCCTCTCCCTGGAGAGCAGCTGAGTCTGCTTAACTGAGACCATTCGAGTGTTACAGGGAAACATCAAGGATCATGCATCCTAGGGTGACTTTCTGCATCTACCTAGGCATAAAAACTATTGCAGTTTATCTTGCTAAAAATATGTTCAAGTTATGCTTCACTGGACATCCTGCTAGAGAAATATGACTTCTTTGCAGGATATCAGAAACTTGGGCAGACTCCCAGGTGGATCCAGCCTCTCTGGCCCCATAAGATCTACCTGGTTAGAGGAGTGGAGAGGCAGTTCCTCAGAGAGAGGGCATTGTAATTCCCAGAGAAAAAGAGAGCTGCTGGACAGATGGATGGAAGGGGACCAAGACATGGAAAAGTATATCTGGGCTCTTTAGCTCTGGGCTTGGGAGAAGGGGAAGAAAACCTCTTTTCAGCTCTGTGTGATTGTTCTTCTTTGCAGAAGATGAGGTATTGCCCATCATTCATGTCATTTTTATAGGAAAATTAATTTTGAGCTGGATAAAATTTGTGATAACTATATGGATTCAGTTAGGAGGAAGATAGGGAATTTCTAAACAAAGGTTGGTTCCACTGCCTCAGGATCTCAAACCTTAAGTACCCAGCCTCTATGCCCAGTTCCACTGGGAATAGAGAGCATCTTTTCCATCAGTTAAGAATGTATACAGGTAATTTACATATTGGGCAGTGTGATCTCAGAAATGAGAGGGCACCAAAGTAAGCACCAGGAAATACCAAAATTAGTTGGATGACCAGAGCTGAAAGGAGAGAACTTACCAGCTCTTCTCTGCATTCTTTTTCTTTTGCCTTCCCCACCTCCCTTATTTGAATGACTAAGTTTCAAAGGATTAGGAATGTTTGGCAAAAGCATTTCCCTATGGAGCAAGGGAAAATTAGTATTTTTAGGGTGGGGAGGTTGGGGATGTGTAAGCATGAAACCAGGTGTTGATGATTTTCTTGCAAATATGGTGCCTGGTGGGCTCAGTCCATAGAGTGTGTGACTCTTGATCTCAGTGTTGTAAGCTTGAACCCCACACTGGGTGTAGAGATTACTTAAAAATAAAATCTTAGAAATTTTCTTTTTTCTTTTTTTTTTTTTTTAATTTAAAAGCTGGCGGCCACACCAAACAGCTTGCACCCGGTGGGAGAGCCAAGACTGGAAGGTTGGGTGGGATGAGGCGGCCTGATGAAATCACATTCCATTGGACACAAACCCTTTCCTGTGGGTAAATATTGTCCTGGGATATCCTGCTCTGTTCCTAATAAATTTCAATAGGCAAAGACATGGACATATCACCTAGCAAAGGTCTTCAAATGATAATCATTCCTGCAAGCCAGGAAATAGAGCTTATTTCCCACTTAAAGTAGGTCTGTCTGTTCCGCAGGGTTCCCAGGTTGCTGTCATGGAGAAGTTATTTGCTGATTCATCTTGAAATTGGAGAATTTTCAATTTTCCATTGTACACAGTTCTGTCTCTTCCCAGAGAAGTCTTTTTTAAAACAATAATTTTATGTAGTATATGTGAACTATGTTTCATTGTTTTATATTCTAACAAATGCTTAGTCTTAATTCTAATAAAGGGGGGAAATTCACCATTTTTTTAATGCTTCTCACTTCAGAGTGTAAAAAGACATGAGCCATGAGCCATAAGACAATAGTGTTTGGAGACAGACTACTGAAAAAAAATGCATCTTTGATTTCGGACTTGCCATAATTTGGTAATACTTTTTTTTTGCACTTAAATTTTTTGTCACTCCCTGCAACTTCATTTACCTGTGCCCAGAAAAACAAGTTTCAAAAATTACTTTTTTGTCAGTAAGAAAGAAAATGGTTTGCAAGAACTCCTCTGTCCCTTAAATTCTTTCTGTTCTGATATAGGTTTCCACTCTTCCTGCCTTGAGTCCTAGCTCTGGCCATGTGACCAGTCCCAGGAATTTGGAGTGTAAAGGACAGCTGGTGAAGGGATCCTCCACAGCCCCATCCCTCCCAACTGGTCATGAGGCCTCTGTTTGGACACCCAGTGGTGTCTCTGTTTTGTGAGGCTACTTTCTGGAGGAGATGGCTCATATTCAAAGATAGGTGGGACAGACAGACTAAATACAAAGCCATCTTCTGCACACCAGGCAGCCTTTGTGTTGGCTTTGAGGACCAAGGTCAATCAAGTAGATGTGGTCTCTGCCCTCAGGGACCTGTAGGTCACTATGGGGAGACAGCGATTCAGCAAGTTAGTGCGTGGGTAATGACTCACACTACATACAGTGATGACATATGGCATCAAGGACAAGTGAGAATGGGGGCAAGGACCGATTGTAGGGAGATAGAACCTAGACTGAGGGTCAGCTGGAACTTTTAACCAATTGCTCATTTTTTTCCCTATCACCCAAGTGAACCCTGGGTATGAAAGTGTGGGTTAGAATTTATTTAGTTACTCATTACAAGAGGTAAGAAGTATCATGAATGAGAGCATATTGGCAAAATCTTGATGTTTTCAATAAGGAAATAGTTAAGTATTTGGCGATATATATATTTGGTGGTATACATATTATATATAACAGTGCCTGACACATAGTACTTTCTTAGTAAGTGTTAGCCATATTTATGGTTATTATCTGATGCTTATATGAAAAAAAAACCTATCCACCCACTATCATGAAAGAGATATGATATGTTGAGGCACATGTACTAGCAAAGTGTTCATTCCTTGAACAAATCTAAAGCAAGCAGATAAAATAAGAATAAAACTGTGCCATATATGGCTTTATATCACTGTGATGAATCCCGTCCTCCATCTTTCCTCAAACCAAAATCCTTTAAAGTCTACTTTGGAGGGGCGCCTGGGAGGCTCAGTCATTATGCAACTGCCTTCAGCTCAGGTCATGATCTCAGGGTCCCACAACCAAGCCCTGTATCAGGTGCTGTGCTTGGCGGGAGGCAGGCTTCTCCCTCTCTCCCTCCCTCTGCTTGTGTCCCCTTTCTCTTGTGTTTATCTCTGTCAAATACATAAATAAAAATCTTAAAAAAAAAGTCTACTTTGGAAGGGGCAGGGCAGAAAAGTGTAGAAATTGGGGGAAAGTCATTGCGTTTGATATTTGGGTCAAGAGAGTGCACAACATACTGAAGAGTAGAGGCTTAAGTGGTAAAGGAGAATTCATAGAAAAATCTAGGTGGGGGTGGGATAGGATTCAAGCCTCTTGTACCCAGATCTAAGGGGCAGAAACACCCATCTGAGATACTTAAGAGGTAGAGACCAGAATGCATTGCTGGCTCCCCGTCCCTGTAGTTGGCTGCTGGACAAGGTGCTATGAATCTTCCACTCCTCTTCTCCTCCCCGCTGTGTCCTTTCTTGGCAGTGTTCCTTATGGATAAGCCATATGGGCATCTTCGGATTCCGTATTTTCTTTGGCTTGGTGGTTTGCCGCTTACTTCCTGTCAACATTCCTCTACCCTTAGCCCAGAATGTGGGTCTCTCTCAGAGCCACCTGCTCCTTCTCTTCTCTGTACCCATAAACTCCCACTCTCTGATTTCTCCATCAGCTACTTGGCTCTTGCCTGAGACTCACATCTAACTTCTGTCCAGATATTTTCCATTTGAACTTCTTGTTTGGAGCAGATAGTGTTTTGCTGTAGTAGGCCTTTATTGGGACAGAAGAGAGTGATCAGGAATGGTGCTGGAAAACTCAAGTTCATATGCCCAAATGGCTTTTAAGTGAGACCTGATAAAGCTCTTCTTCCCATGGGCTTCTGTCCAAAAAGCCTTAGGCCCAGTGCAGAGATGATTATGGCCAAGGAAGCTGGTGTGGAGTTTGAGGCCAAAAACCAGCCTAGGAATGGACAGAGACACACTGCTGGCACTACATGCCTTTAGATTCTCATATATTTACTCTCCTGGGTCTTCTTAACCCAGGCTGTTGACCTAGTGAGAGTACCAGGCCAGGCAACACTCCAACGCCAACACATGTGCTAAGCCGCTGCACCCCGCATGTGGGCGCCATGTCCTGGCTACAGACCACTTGCGGATTTGTCTGCTCCAGTGGAGTTCAGATAAGGGCTTTCAACTTGGCTGCTTCCACATGACTTGCCCCCAATCCAGGGACTCCACAAAGAAACACATTTACCAACTTAAGGAGTTGACTTGGATGTACCAACCAAGAACATTTTAAGGAGGTGGAACAGTACTGTTTGTGAATAAGGGTGTGAGTTCAGATCCCAGTTTTGCCGTTTTTCAGCTGTGCATCCTCAAGCAGTTCCCTTAACGTTTAGTCTACCTGTTTCCTCGTGTGTGAAATGGAACTAATAATGCAAAGAGGTGGGAAAATTTAAAAAGGTAACCCACAGATAAGAAGGTGGATGATTCTCTGAAAAACATGCTAGTTCTATTGAGACAGGGGATAGAGTTGATGCTACCTAGGGAGAGGTGGTCCCTTTCTCACCATTTCCGGAGTGATATCCATAGCTCACTAGCAAGTACAGTGGGCGGCTGAGTTGGGAAACATAACTTTGTGTGTGAACCCTGAGTGCTGTGTATAAGGAGCAGAGCTGTGTCCTGGCTCTTGGTGTTTGGTATCTAAGGGTCCTGAGTTGAGGTGACACGGGCAGAGGACAGCGGAACATAGCAGGTGCACATCCTGACAGCCACTGTGGTCTTGGACTTGCTCCTATTGCTGGAAATGCCTCTTCGAAGGGATCTGACTCCTGGAATGGGCAGGGGTCCCCTCATGCTGGGTCTTCAGTTTCACTGAGCAGCTGTCCCCATGGGGAACGCTGTGGAATCAGAATCACTCATACGTGACTGCCGGCAGTGGCAATGGCAGCCAAAGAAAGTGAGGTTCCTTGGCAGGCTAAGCCAGGTTTTGGGTTTAAGGCTTTAAGGCATTTCTGATCTGCACTGACTCTTTGGAAAGAAGACTTTCTGGGATCTTGGAACTCTTCCACAGACATAACATGGATGCAAAGATATTTAATGCTCATGTTTGAGAGAATGTGACCTCATTTTCTATTCCAAGCTGGCTAGTTGGTTACTTTTGTAAAGTGGCCAGCAGGCAGCCTGGCACATTTTACGGGCTCCATAAACAGTGCTCATTATTATTAAGCCCACGTGCCGCAGCAGCCCGAGGGCAGAGCAGCACTTCGTGGCAGCCGGAGCTCCCTGAGGGGAGGGTGGAGGCTGAGGAGCCCGGAGAAGAGAGTGGAATCATTCAGCAGCTGACACATACCCAGTCACTCCAAGGAATCTCCCATCCCGGCACAGAAGTCTGACCCAATTTGCTCAGCCCTTCTCCCAAGACGCTCTGGGTCCAGTCACAAATCTGAGCACGGAACATCCTTCCTCTGAGCTGGCTGTGGTTGGCAGGCAGAGGGGATGGCCAGAGCTCACCCAGGGTTGGGAACCTTCAGCACTAGCTCATCTCCTCTGACACTCTCTGGGCGGTCAGAAGGCTGTGAGAAAGGGAGGGGACAGGGTGTGGGGCACCTTGCGTGGTTAGGATGGCTTCCGCTCCCTTGGAACACACAGCGGCCAGATCATGGGCTCATTGGGTTGTTTATCATCCTCAGTCTCAGAACATGCCCACATGACAGCACTTTGCAAGTTGGAAAGTACATTCCAAATGTACAATATTTTAGCTTGGGATTCCAACCTTGGAGCTCAGGATCCTCTGTCAGTTCTCCCAAAAAGGGCTTCCCATCACTTAAGTCACACTGGGGTGGAGATGTCATATTGGCCAGTTCAGTTTGCAAGTCTTGGGCTCCACGTTCTTGCCAGGAAACTTTCCATATATGTAGAGAAACCAGAAGCATGGAGAGTGGGCTCAGCCATCCTAAGCATCAAGTCTTGGAATCTGAGAGTGGGGAGCATAGAGGGTGGGCTCAGAGGAGGGAGATGAGGGAGTGAGGGGACTCAGGAAGTTGCCCTGGACAGCTTTCAGGCTGTCATCTTCCTTATGGAGGTGCCAACTGAAGCATCGAAAGGCTTTACCTACTCTCCCAGATCTGCCACCCTCACTGGATCCCCAACTTTTGTTTTCATGGCCTTTTTTACATGCTTAAAAGAGTTTTACTTCTTATATGTTCCTATTCTTTTCCAGCTTCCAGAGTGAAATCACATTCTAGAAATGCTAATTTCACTTACACATCATGAACTCAGTTGTTTGCTTTCATTCCTTCCATCTTCCATGGGTTCCTTGATTCCATGGCCCCACGAAGGCACTCACCCCTGGAGGTTGTCACTCATCCCTGAGACTTCAAGATCACACTTGCCCTGCTCACACTTGCTTCACCTTTCTTTTCTTTTAACAGCAACATCTTGTACAAGCCCTTTTATGTTTCGTTCAGTCTTCCATAACCTCTTCCATAATTGTGTCTCTTTGGTAGTCAAATGCAGGGCATCAAGTAAAGGTGAGAAAATGGAGACAAGGAGACTTTGCCTAGGTTACTCAGCAGAGCAGGGAGGACGGTGTCTCACCTCATGTGTGGTCTTGAGTCCACTCCCTCCATTCCATTCCCCCAAACCACCACCTTGCTGAAGTCTTCTGTCTGGACTCCCACAGAATTTCATTCTTTCAGTAAATGAGACACAAACAGTCCTTGCCTTCATGCCTAAATGCCCAATGAGATAAGTGGACACTGGCCAAAGGATCAAGAAGGAAAGTCAGAGTCTTCTGGATTTGTTCTACCATGTCACTGTCCAGGCTTCCCATGGAATCCTTATCACTCCTGGATCAATGTTCCCAATATTCCCAGAGTAACCCACTATATTCCAAACTACTCTAGGCAGGCATTCTAGCCCCTCCATGACCACCACCTCATGACCCTACTCCTTTCCACACCACGCATGCCAGCTGGTACCACTGCCCACCCCATTCTTGCCCACCTCAGGGCCTGCCCTCAGGATATCCTATTGATATAAAAGCCCAGCATGGTCCCTGCATCTCCAAGAACCTTTCACCAACACTTCTGGTGGAAATGATCTTTCACCACTTCCACAATATACTCCCTTACCAGATTTTAGGACTTCTTTTGTGGAAAAGATAAATGCTACAAGATTTGAAGAATTTGCAACTCTTTTTAGGCGCTGAAAAACCCAGTCATAGATAGGGGGAATGAAGGACCTTGGATCATCTACCTCTCAGCATGTCTTTTGAAAGCCCACCCTTATTCATAAAACATCCACAGTTTATCTTTTCTGAGCAATTGCCGAGTACTGGGCACTGAAGGGCCAAATGCAGCACGCAAAACATAGTCCCTGTGCTCTGTGTGTTTATATTTTGAGAAGTTCCTGAGAAACTATGGTCTGTATTGTCTGAAAAGCACTTCCTAAGCTCTGGGAGCTCAGCCTCTGATACGTGGCATTGCCTGTGTTGTGCCTCATAAATACAACATGACTCTTAACTTCCCAATTTTGCATGTTCACTCTGGTTCCTCTCAACCAGAAACGTCTTCCTCATCCCTACTTTTCAGCACCTTCCTCGGGTTCCCTTCTTTCTGCTCCAACCTATGATTTCCCACTTCTTTGAACTTCTTTCAGAATCTGTAATGTAGCACCACCTAATTTAGCTCCTCCTTGTATGGTTCAGAATCATGACATTTAATGGCTTTGGAGTTTGTAGCGGAGATGGCTAGCCGGCCTCTCCTTCCATTCGGTCAGGTGGTTTCTGGGACCCAGCTACCCAGCCAGTCAGTTTCCCAACCCCTTCGCCTCTTACTGGGGCTATGAGCCTAACGATGCTCAATGAAATAAAAGTGATTTATATTGCTTTTTGGGGGATGCCACTACAGTATCTCATGTACCCTCACCACTTACTCTTGCCCTTCATTGACACTTGATTGGAAATAGCAGAGCTTCAGTATGGAAGAGGTCCCGATTACTGAGTCACCAAAGCAACCACCTTGCAGTATTTACCTCCCATGAAAGCCCAGACAACTGAGAACATTTGCAGATCTGGGACAAGAAATAACACTTTTAGGGGCGCCTGGGTGGCTCAGTTGGTTGAGCGACTGCCTTCGGCTCGGGTCATGATCCTGGAGACCCGGGATCGAGTCCCGCATCGGGCTTCCTGCTCGGCGGGAAGCCTGCTTCTCCCTCTTTCAGTCCCTCTGCTTGTGTTCCCTCTCTGGCTGTGTTTCTCTCTGTCAAATAAATAAATAAAATCTTTAAAAAAAAAAAAAAAAAAAAAAAGAAATAACACTTTTATTAAGTGAAACTACTGAGATCTTCCTTGACCAAAACAGAGTTATATGAATTTAGGACTGGATTCCATCTCTGCCACTTCTTAGCTGTGTGATGTTGGGGAGATGACTTACCCTTCTCAGGCATCAGATTCTCCATCTGTAAGGAGGAAGCAAGAGCACCTAACTTTGCAGGATTGTTGGGAGGCATAATTGGGGTATTTCTGAAATGCTAAGGACACTGTAGAACCAAGTATTTCCTGTACCTGTGTGTATGTGTAAGGTCTCCCATGTGGTGCTTCGTTTGTGTTAATCTCATCAGTAGATTGTAAATCCTTTGTGTAGTGGCTCATTGTTGTAGACCTTGTCTCTCTTCACCATGAAGTCTAGCACAGTGCAAAACATAAATCTCAATAAATGTTTACTAAGAGGCAAAAACCATCTTGGTTTAAACATCAGCAAAACCAATTCATGTGCTCCCCCTTTGATGATCTTCTCTGGAGGCCACCCATCACTGAGCCCATCACATACCTCTTTTATTCTCTTCTCTGTATGACCCTCCCCCACATGGCCAGTTCCCTTGGCTTCCCACCGACCTACCCATTAAAGAGTATTTTTGTGTATGCTTATTGCTTAGTATATGAGTAAATGGGTGTATCTGTTTGGACAAAAGTGCTTTTGTGGTTTGTGACCAATGGAGTGGAGGCCAGACAGGGAAGGGAGGGGGCCGTTATTAAGCTCTTTGGAAAGAGATAGTGAAGAAACCACGCTGGAGGTGACCTTGTTTCATATTTTTGTAAGTAAGCTGTAGACACGAGTTGCATGATGAAATCTGCAAGTTGGAGGATGTTGCTAAGCGCTCCTGCCTACCATAAAATATCAAGTTGATGAGGGTTAATCATCTCATCATATTGGTATGTTGAAACTTTGGGAATTGTGTCAATGTGTTTTTAAGAGGACACATATTTAAAGAATAAGAGCAGTGAAGGAATGATGGATGATCTGAAGTCATTTCGAGCCAACACAGTTTAGCATACCTTAAATAAATCAGGCTCCATCCTCCGTCATCGAAGATGTGCTTGAAGCTCCTTATAAATCTGACGGTGTTTGACATGCTTTTTATATAAGAGTAAATTCCTAACCTCTTCAGACAAAGGTTCCCTAAGAAAAGGAGCGTAATACCAGCGTATTCTGAAGACAGCAGATGGAGAATAATGCCCAACTGGCAACCAGCAGGAGGTGAACTTTTTAAGGATCTCATTCATGAAAAACTTTAAAATGTCAGGCCTTTGTTTCAAAAGGGGATATCCACACATAGGTGTGTCCATGCATGCACACCATCAGGAAATGTGACATTTGGTACTACAGCAAAGCAACCTAAAATTATTTCCCTGATATAGGGGTTTTATTTAGGGAGAGCTAAAATTTCAAAAGCAATGTATTAATTACATGTTCCGGGATCCTCTTGACATTTGGGGCTTTTGAAGACCTCCTATGTGAGGTGGGAACTGGTAGTGTAGAGTAGAAGCAGGCTGGGAGGCAGAACTATGGACCTGGGTCTGTCCCAGGTCAGGAACAATAAACAATGAGGCAGTCCACCAGGGCGTCACTACGGGGAGTGTGGTCTGCAGGCTGCACGGAGGGCTGGGACGAGGGCCAGGTAAGTGAGGCACACTTCTTGCATGCGCCCCAAACACTCAGTAACCAAGAGAAATAATATTTAAAAGAATTCAAATTGCAAACTACAAACCGTGAGCCATTCACTTGCCTTTGTAAGTAAAGTTGTATGGGGGAGAAGTAAGGGCATCACGTGAGTGTTTCATAGAGATACAGAATCTCAGACTCCACCCCAGGCCTCCAGAATCATAGTGTGCATTTCAGCAAGTCCCACAGTTGGTATATGTGACCGTGAACATGGGAGCAGCGCTGCTCTAGGAGGTTTTAGAGCAGGTTAGACTGACACCCGGCTGCTCCAAGCAGGCGAATTTGGTGCAGATACATTTAACTATTCTTTAACATTTCATTAGCAGAAATAGGCAGAAATGGATTGTTTTTCTGAATTAAAATGGCTTTCTTTCTTTGCATTCAACATAGGGAATTTATTACATGCATTGAATGTACCATAACATTTAAACTTATTTGAAACGATCTCTTACTTCACATTCTCTTCATTATCTGTAATTGGATATTCCCTCACAAATGAAGTACATGGCAATATAATGGAGCGTTTCTTATTTGAAATATATTTTGAAATTTTTTTTTCTGACTTTCAAATTGGCAACAACATCCTACTTTTCTGGAGTTCTTGTTTTGTCTTCAGTCTTTCTTTTGTGGTTTTCTGAACCAAAAAGCCTGTGGGAAGCATAGTAAAGGTTTAAATTTAGGTAACAGAATGCATCACCCGTTCCTGGCAAATGACCCCATGTTGTCACGTCAGCATTTCAAGGTTGAGTGACTGAGACTGGAGGCAGTAGGTGGGCCGGGTGGCAGCCTGACCCCATCTCCCACCACACTCTTTGCAGAAGCTGATCGCTTCTTGAAAAGAAAGTTTCTATTTTTATGCCAGAGAACTGTCTCCTTCAAAAGAACTAATTTATATTTTCCAGTTTTGTAATGTAAAGAGAAGTATGAGTAAACTTGAGCTCACTGAACCATTTTTCTGATTGAACTATTTTTAGGGGATTTCCCCAACATTTTGTTATGAACAGACTTTACCATGGAGATACTGACTCCCTGAGAATGTCCCAGTATGGAGGTGAGACTCGCTGTCTTGCCCCTTGGCTAGTGAGAGTTGGCCGGTTAATGAGTCTAAGCAAGCACATTGCAACATATACACTACATCCCTGCTTGATTGCTCCCTACTGGTGCTGCACCCCCAAACTCCAGTGAAAAGATGCAGTTTGCAGAGTCAGGGAATGCCATGATTAGGCTTCTTCTGTGATAATGCACGTCCCATCGACTAGCCATGTCAATAGTGGATGGGATGCATGTCAGAATTATCTGGTAGATTTTCCCAAGTTGCCTGAATTTTACAATGGACCTGAAGATTTAGAGCAGTTCTTCTCAACCTTCGTTGCCACCCAGAGAGTCTTTAAAATGGATGCTATCTTGGTCCCAACTCCAGAGATTCTGAATTGATGGATCTGGGGTGCAGCCTGGACATGGGGATTTTTAAAAAAAATCCCTGAGTCATTCTAATGTTGCAGCCAAGGCTGAAAGACACTGATGTGTGTGTGTGTATAAAAAATTACCATAATATCAATACATGTATCTATTGATTACCTTGACTAATATAATTATACATATATATTTATATATATACATGTATACTTATACCCTAACTATACCAGTTAGGGTAATTAATGGTTGTTGCTATAATAAATAATCCTAAAATATCATTGGCTTAATGTAGTAAAGTTTATTTCTTGTGAGAATGGATGTTGCATGTATATTTTTTTTGCTAGACTTGGAAATGGCACGTGTCACTTTTAATTCCCCACTGGTCAGAATCCATCACACAGCACCAACTTAACAGTCTTTATGTGAGCCCAGGAGGGGAAAAAAATGTTTGAGGAGAATCTAGTCAGTTTCTGCTGAATATAAATACATATAGCTTCCTTATCTGAAATGCATATAGCTTCCTTATCTGACATGATGTCTATAGTGCCCTTATTTATTTATTTAATGGGCTTAGAGTTTTTGTCAACATTTAAAATTAAGTTTATAAATGATATTTGTCTTACATGTGTAGAATCAGTCAGACATTAATTGACTTTTCCAATTGTCCATAAGAATTGTCTTGAAGGGAGTGAGTGGAGAGACCCCAGGCCATCTAGATCTGCTTTAACCCAAACCCACCCGATTTTATGTGTTATATTTCAGGGTAAATTTCATTTAAACTTAGGAATCTAACTCCAACCATAAACTTCCTACTGAAAATCACCACTTTTTGGCATTACATTGGGGGATATATGCTAGAATGGTTGTTTCTAATTTTGATGATTCATAAAGATCTACACCTGAGGGCTTGCAGATATCAAAGGTGAATGTACTCGGGAACCTTAGCTTGCCTCCTGCCTTCTAGAGCTCTGGGGAGTGGAAACCCCTATACCCAGCAGTTTCCTTCAGGCACCTGCAAAGTCTAACCATGTCTTCACTAAAGAAGAGTGGGGAGAGAGCTAGGAGTGGAAACCCCTATACCCAGCAGTTTCCTTCAGGCACTTGCAAAGTCTAACCATGTTCTCACTAAAGAAGAGTGGGGAGAGAGCTACCCTGTCACCCCTTGTTTTGAGTTTCAGTAGGCTAGGAACATGGTTTCCTTCATCTTTTGTTCATAGTGCTTCATGCAAGTGGCAAGAGGCAAGTGTTCAAAAAATATTTGTTGAGAAGGACAAAGAGAAGTAGAGGAAGAAGAGGAGAGACAGAGGAAAGGGTTGTTCTTCTGTTTGGGTTTTTCCCTTTTTCACTTGTATTTTCACTTCCTCCAGTCTCGCTCACTGATCCATTCACCACATATTTAGTACTCACTCTGTGCCAGGTCTCGGGCTGTGAGGACAAAGCAGAATCTTTGCCATGAGAAGTCTCATGACCCAGGGGAGGCAGCAGTGGGCAGTGGGTTACAGGGTCATGATGAGTGTTTATGAGGGGCCGGGGAGGGCGGGGAAAGGAGAAGAAGGGGGGCTGCACCGGTGTTGCTCACCTCTTCCGTCTTCACTGGGTTGCTGGAAGAGCAGAGAGGTATCTAGATCTTGAATCACAAATAGAATTTGTAGCTTTGTAGATTCCTGTTGTGATTTCATAGCCCGTATTTGATTTCTTCTTCATTTGGCACGCATAGTGGAGTACATGCTGTGTGAGCAGGTGTGGGGGCTTTAGTCTCGCTCTGCCTCTATGAGGTGAGAGATGTTATTTATCTTTTTTCAGTAGGCTCAACACCCAACACAGAGCCCAGTGAAGAGCCAAGCCCGTTGTGGGACTCAGTCTCACGACCCTCAGACCAAGACCTGTGTTGAGATCAAGAATTGGACACTTTACTGACTGAGCCACTCAGGTGCCCCAAGGTGAGAGACTTTTGGTAAGACACCTGAACTTGTGCCCAAGGATAATTAACTAGGGTTGAGGCGAGGTTCAAAGGGACATTGTTCACAAGTGCTTTTTAAACTAGTGGTATAAACTTATATATATATATTTATATTTTATATATTTTATATATTATATATATATCATATTATATATATATATATATATATATCATTATATAAATAATATAAATGAGGCTCAGAGACTCAGAGACTCAGAGACATCAAGGATTTCCCCTGGCCAAATAACTTAGAACTAAGATTTGAACACAGCTTCCTGACCTCAGATTTCCTGCGGTATCAGGACTCTGGTCTGAACTGTAATCTCAGTGATCTTTAGAAGCCAAAGAAAGGTCAAAGCTTTGAACCAGGGCTCACAGACCCTGCAAGAACAACTGGAGACTGAGAGCTCAGCCTGGAAGAATGGCAGCCCTGGCATCTCTGTCCCTTAGTGAGCGTGGCCGGGGCGGGCATGGTCCGGAGCCATTGGCCCCGTGCGGAGCTGGTTCTGCAGCGGCCTGACTCCCAGGCTCAGTGCTGGCTGTGAACGACCCCCAGGACAGCCTGCTACAGTCAAACATGCATGAAGCAGCAGACCTCCGGGGAGTTTGCAATCCTGCCTGAGGCATGGACTCACTGGAGTTGGTTCAGTACACTGCCCTAGAGAGGTACAGTAAAGACTCTGAAGGATAATCTTGGTACAACCGAAGACAGAAAGGCCAATGGCTGGTCGTGCTGATCTCATGTGGTGACAAAAATACACAGCCTTTTGTGCTTTTGTAATTCTGATATATCAAGGACCTGTTAATCTTTCCCCACCAAGCAGAGCTGTTGGGGACCCCAGGAGCAGAGCTCACGATGCAGACACAACCAGACAGGCATGTGACCGCTTTCTGTCCATGGCTGGTGGGATCAATGGGATGTGTGATTATCACCAGGATGTTTTCAGTTCTATCTACTTCCAAGAGGAGAAGAAGCTGAAACATTTAGGTTTGATTTAATTTTCTCCCAGAGAGAATTTTATGTTTGAAAGGAAGCAGACTTCTTCTGATTCCTGCGCCTCATGGCTCAGCTGCAAGGAACAGCTCAGGTGGGCCACGGAAGGTCCACAGTGACCGCTGCACAGAGCTGTGGCTCTCCCCTGAGCCTTGCTGCCTCCGTGCTGCTTTTTACTTCCAACCCAAGCTACAGGTCCTCGAAATAGGGAGAGCAAGACATGAGGGGCCAAAGGGAGCAAAGAAGGCAATGCTGCATTTATTTAGGAAATGGAGATAGTCACAGGGATTCAAAGTAACAGTGGATATTACTTTCTGTGGAAGAAAACAAGAGTGGACAGAATGCAGAGAGTCAAGCTAGCAGGAAATCAGACCCACTTACCTGCTTCATTCATTTAAAAAGAATGCACCTTCCACTGTCCAATAGTAAAAAAAAATGAAATTGACGTCCGTTCTTGGCTTGAGGATGCAAAACAGTCCATGTCCTAAAAAGAGGTTTATGACTCTGTGTGCCAGAAAAACCATTTTGGATTCATTAGCAGTTAGCTGAAATAACAGATTTTGTGAAATTGCCAGGACCTGTCAAATGTATGTCGGGTGTCAAATGTACAAGACCCTCATGTTTATACAGACATTTGTGAGAATGTCAGAACCTTTCATTGAGACCCAGACTTGTCAGTGAGCCCAGGCAAGGATACACATGGAAATGTGCAAAATTAAATTCACAGCCTTCTTGTTTCTCTCTAACCCTAACCTCAGAGTACTGAGAATCTATTCCTAACAATATAATGTTAGGCTCACATTGGGTTTCAGAATGTCTAATGAAAGAAATTGGTTTGCTGCTGCTTCTTTTTTCTTTTTACCAAGTGTTATTCAAAATTGGCAAGGGGGAAATAACTTTATCTTCAGCTCTGTATGTGAAAACTAATCCTCCTAGCAATAGTCTTATAGCATTTAAAAACAAGATCCTAAACCATGCAATAATGACATTTCCGATATATCTCTAACAACTACAGTTAAAATTAGAATAAAGTACATTTTGTGGACAAAGTGGTGATCTAAAAATCTCTAAATGTTTATAGGTATGTAACTTTTATGTATACTAATATAGTATCAACTTAATTGTCCTTTATTTTGGCTCATCTAAGTTATAAACACTATTTCTGAAGTTTAACAGTATTTGTAATGGCAATGTCCAAAGCAATTTTGGCTGGGTAAAGTGCTATTTGTTGAACAAAAATGTAGTTGTTTGTGCAAGTTTAAACATTTCACAAGGCCAGCTGAGTCCGTTTCAACCCTACTTACAAAATAATTATTGGCAAATGAAATGGGCTGGAAGGTAGAGACAAGACATTTTCAAGCTTCTGAGAGATTTACAAAACCAAGTTCGTCAACCCCTGGAAGTAAAATTGAAAGGTCACAGACAATTAAAAGGTACAGGTTTAAATCTCAGGATTCAAAAGGGTTCCAACAAGAGGAATATTTACAATGGAACAATGAGGAAAATGTTTTGTTACAGACAGAAACATGGAAAATATGCTGTTGAAAATTGTTGGCTCTGAAATAAATAAAATCCAGACTGAGACTATTAAAAATATCAAAGTGATCTACCGTGTGCCAACTCTATAGTCTTCTGTTGTTTGTTATAAAGAAAATCAATTATTGAATATAATGCAGTTCTGGTTAAATTATCAAAGACATTTTTCCAAATGCAGACTGTTGTTTACCATATGCTATATATTCTTCTCTAACAACGTTAGTACACTTCCATCGTAGACCCACAGGCGCAGAGTTAGAAGGAAATTTTGAGTCATATTTTAACTTCCCAACCAAGGTACAAATTGCTTCCAAAATAGTCATTTGATTCACTTCTATTTAGCACCTATTACAAACAAGATTTTTTTGGATGGTCAAATAAGAGATACAAAAAAGTACTTCAAGATGTTCATGGCCTGTTAGGGAGAAGAAAGCATCTTTGTCCACTGGCTGCCATTATATCCAGACTGGAACCCTCCAAAGAGTGACAAGAGCTCACCACATCACAAGGAAATCTACCCCTAAATGGGTAGCTCAACAGTTAGGAAGGTGTGTGTTAAACTGAACTTCATAGCAACTGACCTTCGTTTTGTCTCCTGGAATAAGATGAAACGGACCTACACCATTGTCTTTAGTTTAGCTTTTTGAAGCTGTTGAGAGGATTTTCCTTTGTCCTATATGATTTCTTTCCCCTTCGGGCAGCAATTTTATTTCACTTTTATTTTTACCACCCTTCACTTTATTGCCCTGGGGGATTGTAAGAATTATTTCATATTAATTCAGTGAGCTTAACTGTTAAATAATATGGCACTTAAAACAACATTTTCAAATTACGACAGTCAAAAAACAAGAGCGAGATAACATTCAATTGGATTCAATTTGGGATTGTCCTTTTGTAATTAGACTAGCACTGACTAACAACAGATGTTTAGGGGGAAAAAGGATGGAGGACGTAAGGCTTGCCAACACTGTATATTTGAGAGGAGAGGGCATGATAAATCTTTTATAATGAAACCCATGTGCTCTAAGACAATGATTGAACTTGATATCTTAAAATACTTAAATCTAGTGGTCTAAAAGTCACAGGATTAATTAGGTCATGTTTTAGAAATGAGGCTACAATCTAAATTTCTTACTGGCCAGAAAGAACTCCAGTGTCTTTAATGAACAGAACAAGGGACTAACTGGAACATGTTAATGTTTTTTGTGAGTGGTTATACATTTGGCACCTTTCAAAGCTGTAACTACCACACCCAGGATAATTTAAATTCAGGAAACTTTATTTAGCCTCCAGAATGCACTCCCCCCTCAAATCCCCCATCCATGCAAGAACACAAAGCCAAGAGTACACTAAAAAAAGAGAGACTGTTTTATTATGACATTTATGACATGGACCCCTTGTTGACAGGAATGACCGAGGGTAATCTTGGCATATTGCACGGGTGTGATGAAGGGTGCAGTGGTGATCCTCTGGCTGCCGGGGCTGGTTCTTGGTCCTCCCAGACCTCCATGCACGTGCGGGCCAGTCACAGAAATTTCCTTACCATTTGGTGTATGCATTTAACAAGTCTTTGGTCTTAATAAGCACCATTACAAACCCTCACATTAAGGGCATTATTATTCTAGTTTATAAATGTTTCAATGATAAAAAATAGCACGATTACAGTATACACACACTTAATTTACATGTAATGTATTATAACTCATAACTGAGATAAGCTACTGAACTAACTTTGGTTGATTGAAATGAATGAAGTATTTGAACAGAGTACTTGTAATTTGGTTTCTAACTTGTGTAAATATTACAGTGCATTTATAAATCTAGTTTGAGAATTTACTAGCACCAAATAGATATTATAATTGGCCAACCTAGTACTTGTATTTGGAGAAGCAAAGTTTTTTTTTAAATTTGGAAAAACAGAACAGTCCTTCGATTGAAAGCACATTGTGGTGCATCTGCCAGAAGGATGGCGTGTCAGCACGAATGGCTGGCCCCCAGTGAAAGTACGTGTCCCAGTTTTCAAGAATCAACACATACGACAAGGTAGCTCAGCTACACACATGAGAAGCCTGAGAAAGTGGTTTTTTTCAACTAGGGTATGCACCTGTACCTTGCTTTTTGTAATAGCAGAATAGTGCTTATTTATAGAAATTTACTTGGTGAAAGATTGTACCTATGATATGAAGATTCTGATCGGGGGAAAAATTCCGTTCTACCTATCTATCTTTGTTTTTTAATTATTTGGTCTCTGGTGAATTAATGAAGCAAAATCTGGATTTTCATCTTCAGATTATCACCCAGTTCACCACTGAGGTAGTCTTTGTCATATTTATCTTCTAGCTGATTAAGTTCTTTCTTTTTATAAAGTGGAGTACTACTGATTTGTAATGAGTAGGTTCCAGCCACTGGCTTCTTCTTGGTGAAGTGGAGGTAGCTGATCCCTTCCTTTTGGTTAATTTTAAAGAAGCCATTTTCATTCCCAGATTCAATCAAGTATTTGTTGTGATTTGTCAGGGTCGTCAGGGCCGGGAGGAGCTCTAGGATTCGGACCTCGTTACTGATGTGGGAAATATTGAAAGCGAACACGGCTGTCTTCTCAGTGTCCCAACTTGCAAGACTCACGTTGGTATCTCTCTCAGGCTGGTCCTGGAAAGACACATGGCAGCATGTTAAACAAAATGTGAATATGTCACCTACTTCTCATCTTAAAGAAAACGTGACTCAAATCTCACATGAACACTATTTTCCTCTCATGTTGTCTACGCTGTGTTGAAAATGCCTGTTTTCATAAAATACCATTTAAACTGCAAATCTGTTAAATTGGCACATATTTATAATTAAAAAAACATTAAACTGATGTCAAGACAAAAGTCAAGTAGTTGGAGGTCTTCTTCTAATGCAGCAGGTGTGCTCCCCAGACCAGCAGCAATGGCATCACCTGGGAATCTGTCAGAAACGCAAATTCTCGGCACCACCTGAGACCGACTGAGTCAGAAACCCTGGGGGTGTCCCCCAGCAATCCATCCTACCAAGTCTTCCAGATGATTCAGATGCACAAGTTCAAAAACCACTATTTTTTTGCTCAAGTTCAAAAACCACTATTTCGTAGACTTATCTCATTTCCCAAACCCCAGCGGATGGATTGCAGCGCCAATGCTAAGAAAGTACCATTCTATCTCAGTTTTGTTCACCGACTCAAAACCATCCCCTCGGAAGGACATGCCTAGGAACCTACTTCCTGGCTCTGATGATCTGCTAATATTCAATGCTTTTCACCTGGCTGCTTGCTGGCCTCTCTGGGACCACATGTGCCGGATTCTCCGGGCCTGGAGCCAGAGGTCTGGATGAATATCCGTGCAGTTTTGAGTTGACTGGAAGGCTGCAGCAGCCGTAGGCAGAGAAAACCAGGCTGCTTGAGCTCCATGTTGTTTTTGTCTAGAATCCAAGTTCCCTCACACTCCACATGACTCTTTTCAGTAGAGGAGCCTCTAGCTTTCAGAACTTGGCGTCCCCATGGAGAGAGCACTATGTCACTTCACTATTCTGCCCAGTTGCTGTCCTGGATCTCAGGCCTTTCCCTTCAGCAGACTTTGGGTGGGTGTTTGACTTTCTCTTTGGCGAGACAGAGGAAATGAGCAAGTAGGTGAGGACCTTTGAATGGCCGCTCCCTAAAAGCAGCAAGAAACTCCAGAGTCCCACACACTCTCGTAAAATGCAGCCTAGAGCTCAGGGGATGTCTGCATTTTCTCCCCACGGAGCTTTTTCACACTTTAGAACATCCTTGGAGGAAACCACAGGCATCTGGAAGGCCCTTCTGCAACAGGAGACATCAGGAAAAACCACCTTCTGACCCACCTCAATGTTGAAGGCATCTGTTTCGTTTGCACTTCTCCGTTTCCTGCCCCGTTTAGGGTAGCCGTTGATCTTACACTCATAGCAAGCCTCAGGGGAGAGAGAATTGTCATCCATTTCGCTGCTGGCAGGTGGCTCCGGGCCTCCTCGGCCCATGCCAATTCCAGAAACACAGTGCCTGTGGAAGAAGGGGGGCACAGCCCCTTTTCATTAGAACTGGGAGGTAAGGGAGGAGGTACAAGAGTTCCAGTGACGTGTGGACCCCACCTAGTGACGTTTAGCCACTGACTGTTCATGAGGTGACAGCTGGTTCCGAGAGCCACCCTGAAGCCCTCTGGGTTTAGTCTCCGAGTCCCAGTTCCCGGGGTTGGTTGGTTTCTTTCTACTCTCTCACCGGGTGCTGTGTCACATAAGGATTCGCCTCTTTCTTCCGGACCCTGACTATGGCAGGTGTTTTGCTGCACTTACACTAGGAGGGGACATGGAGTGGAAATGGGGAAAGGATGGGGGCTGCAGGGGAGACCCAGTGACTTTGAGGTTAAAGGAAAACCTCTTCCTTTTATGAACCAGAAAGTAAAAAAAAGGCATGAGCTGCCACCACTGAGCACCCTGCCCTCTTCCTGCCTCCCTGGCCCCATCACTGCAGCCTCCCCTTCTGCCACCACCGTCACCAGCTTTCACCACTCTGGCTTCTGAGCAACTTCTCCTCTTATGTGATCACTTGCTTTGGCTGAAGCTACTGAGGTGGTAAAGAAAGTTGTAGGTAGAACTGAAGTTGTCTTAGAAACAAACTGTGAAGATGTGTAATGTATAAGATGCAAACATCGGAGCTTGCCCAACTGTGGGAAATTGTTTCAAGTCATTCAAAACCACTAGGGCCATTGGCTCTGACTCATGTGAGGCTGGATAAACAAACCCATGCCCAAGAGAGAACTAGTTCAGCTGTTTTTCTTTGCCTTTCAGTTATCAAAGCCAAGTTACAGAGGGAGGCTTGCATGTTTCACAAGTACCTTGTTTTGTTATTCTGCTTACTATTTCCTAGGCCTCTTGGAATGTATTTACCAGGCTCCTCTTTCAAAATGTGTTGAAATATCTGAATGATCCTAAAGAGTCTTTATTTTGGGGCAGGGTCCACTCGTGTGATTCATGGAGAAGCCCAAGCTGTTGTAAATGGGTAGATTTCTACTAATGGGTCATAATGAAGACCAATTATTGATCTCTTTTTCTATATTAGTTGACCTGTTTTTTATAACCCATTTTTCTTTAAGCCCTTAAGATTCAAAATATAATGCCAATAAGCAGAATCCTTTTTGTGTGATTTGAAGCTGTTCAGGGGCTCCTACTATTTTCTGCAATCCTGCTGGAGCCCAGTATATTTCCTTTTTTCTTCCTCTATCTTGCTGCATGAAATTGTGCAGAAAGAATACAATGGATGAAATGATGAATGCTCATCGTGTGTGTGTGTATACATTTGCAAAATGATTAAGTTATTGGAAGGCAAACCCCAAATTTGTAGGCTTTGATTCTTTTCTCAGAGCTCCTTTCCAGTATTTTCATATCCCTGGAATACCACTTACAAGAAGTGTGACTACAAAGTCCCACTGGCCAGAAGCCAGTTTGGAGTGTCACAATTTTTGCTGGGAAAATGGTTCTGGCATTCAACTTATAAAGAATGAGTCTACAAAGAGCCAGACACAAACATCTGGGAATTTGTGTCCTATTGCTGACATTCCATGTACTTCCCATGAAACATAATTTTACCCTCAAGTCTACACAGACCCAAAATGAATCACTTGATGTTTGTGTGTCGAGAAATCAAAGGCCACTAGATTAATTTGTATGTCTGTGTTATGGGATCTGTGATTTTGTGGGTTGTGTATGTGTTGCATACACGTGTATGTCTAGTTCATGTCTGTGTGTTCCTAATTAAAGAGGTAAAAATTGAAATCCTTAATAGGACAGACAAAAGTAGATGGACCTCCAAGTCTTGAATAAGTCTGCAGGGAAAAAAACCTATCTTTGAAAACTTATCACTAAAATTTCAAATTTCTGAGTAAAATAAAAATATGACTTGCCTTCCCCCAAACTCACACCTGTAATGTGGTGCGGTATTCTACTTGGAGAATACAATAATTATTTCAACTCATGTTTCATGCTCTTTTGGGAATTCTTAATGTAAACCTAAGTCTGAGGTGTAACATCTACTTTAAGACCAGATACCTTTGCCATTTATCCTAACATATAACGTTCTCTAAGGACAAGGCAGTTTAAAAAATGTCAAGACCGAAGCCCTGCTTGCCCAGGGAGAAGTCTGAATCAGGAATATGCAGTGTGAGTCCTGTTCTGGTCTGAGTTGTCCCCTGCATTTCTGTAGAAATGAATCCCTTTTCAACAAGAAGATCAAGAGAACGAGACAGAGAAAACCTATATCAAGGTATTTACAATTAGTTTTATAGTCTATGAATTTGTAGATCTTAATGCGTCCTTTCAAATGAAATAGCCTAACACCTTTGCAGAGCTACCTGGAATGAACTCTAGGATTACAAAAAGGATGGTTCTCCTCAACTAGGATGGGTGGGTGGGAGTTGCATCCCCTTCACGAGGTTAGGAGCAGGAGAGCCTCCAGGCAAGAGCGGGGCGGCGCTTACCCTTGGCCGATCCGGAAGTAGCCGGGTGGGCAGCCGCACAGGTAGCCGCCCTCAGTGTTGGAGCAGCCGTAGCTGCAGGGCGCCTGCGCAGAGCCGCATTCGTTGATGTCCTGGCAGCCTCCGCTGAACTGCTCGTACTGGAAGCCGGCGGGACACATGCACTTGTAGCTGCCCAGGGTGTTGTGACAGGAGGCTCCACCACAGATGTGTGCGCTGAGGCATTCGTTTTCATCTGCAGGGAAAACCAGAACACACCAGGCGTTTCCACCGGGGACTGCCAGCCAGCTGGGCCTCTGCCAGCTCTGGGGAAGGTAGGGCAGGCCGAGGTGGCTGGGGGTGGGGAGAGGAGAGAGAGAGAGTGCAGTGTGGAAACGGATGTGGCCTCTTGCCACGTGGTGAGCAGACGCGGTGGATGAGGTCAAACACGCCAGGTGGAGTGCATTAGGGGATGGCATTCGGAGGACCGCCAGATTCCAGATCTCGTTGGAAGCCAAAAGTGGTATGTTCTGCGCCACCTGAGCCTCCTGTGAAGCATTAGGGGCTGGTTCCTAGCTAAGGTTCAAGGTCTAGGGCAGGATGGAAGTAGTCCTGCAGTTCTCTGTGAGCAGGAGGGAGGACAGTCTCCAAGCCCGGAGCAGCTGTATTCCCAGTGGCTGCTTTCCTAGTCTTCCTCTTTTAGGATGTGCAGGGCTGGTAAGGGCTGCCATCCTGCAGGACATGTCTGCTCTTCCTTTTCAAAAATCTGCAAAAGCCCCCAGGTGCTTGTCCTGGGGATGAATAGTGCCTCTGGTATGTCTGCTCCCATCTCTGAATCCCCCTCCCTTACCCAAACCAGCCTCCTCCCCAGAGCGTCTGGGCCGTGTCTAAAGCAAAATATGGCTGGAAGAGATGCAGTGCAGACTTCACAGGCAATAATCGGAAAAAACCCACAATAGAGACAGATGCTGCAGGACTGGCTACCCACAGGGACCTGCCAAGTCTGACAGTAAAAAGCAGGAAAAAGAAATCTAACTTAAAAAAATCAGCTTGAGGGAGAAAACCTTGAGTGTCTCACTATTTCTAATTTATACCTTTCTGAAATCTCGAATATACTTTTGTAGGCCTGCCTTTGTAGGGCAGGCTGGAAGCTTGCTGGTAAAACATTCCTTAATCACCATAGCCCATTTTCAGGCATATGTTCACTTGAATGCACACAGATTGGCCTTCACCTCACTGAGCAAACACTTCCAATGCAAGGGAGGAGAGGAAATGTAACTAACGTTTATTAGTGTGTGACAGAGTATGAGGTTCATTTACTTGACCTTCCTAACAGTCACGGGCAGTAGGTGTCATAATCCCTGTTTTACAAATGATGAAAGCAAGGCTCCAAGAGCCCCTCTGAGACCCGGCAGCAGCAACAGGGTGGAGATGCATGCCCAGGGCTGTCTGATCGCAGAAGCCACATACTTGCCTTCGTGCCAGTGTCTCTCAAGAGACTCAGCACCATTTAAATTGGTACTTCCTTTGTCTTTTAGTTGGTTTCACCTTTTTAGATTCCTTTATAAAAAACAACTGTTTGGGGGCGCCTGGGTGGCTCAGTGGATTAAAGCCTCTGCCTTCAGCTCAGGTCATGATCTCAGGGTCCTGGGATCGAGGCCCGCATTGGGCTCTCTGCTCAGCAGGGAGCCTGCTTCTTCCTCTCTCTCTGCCTGCCTCTCTGCCTACTTGTGATCTCTCTCTGTCAAATAAATAAATAAATAAATAAATAAATAAATCTAAAAACAAAAACAAAAAAACCCCAACTGTTTGTAAGAAAACATCTGTAGTTATTTATATTTATTTTTGTTTTAAGTAGGCTCCACGCCCAGCATGGAGCCCAGTGTGGGACTTGAACTCATGACCCTGACATCAAGACCTGAGCTGAGCTCAAGAGTCGGACACTTAACCGGTGGAGCCACCTAGGCATCCTGAAAATAACTGTTTTAATATTAGAAAAACAGGTGCGTCAAAATGGTGGGGGCAGGGTGCTTCCATATGTATAACAGTCTCCCTCCCCCCTCCCTTCTCTCTTCCTTTCCTTTATACACAATAAGAAAGTCATTCGCTGAGCTGCCTCCTATGGCTCAGTGCCTAGCTACAAGTCTGAGAATTCTTTATATCCAGGGACTCTCAAATAGGCACTCAAGATCATTTAGGCTTCAGGGTCCCTACAACAGAAATAATATAGATATGCCATTGTCTTTGTTCTTTCCCTCTTCCTTTAAATTAGAGACGAAGTATGCATGCAATAGATACCAGTAGAGGCCATGGGTACCAAAGAGTGAATGAGGAATGGAGGGTAATTACTTTGGTGGAAAGACGTCCCTGGGCTGGATGTTTTCCCCTTGCCCTCCATGTCTGTCTCCAGACTTTGCACCTGCTCTCAGCTCCCGGAGGCTGCCATGTGTGGAGCATCAACGGGCTCCTCTCCTTTGCCCATTGCTTTTGGGTTGGGCTTAGCCATTGGTTTCCTGGTGGGACTCTGATAGATAAAACCTCTAAGGCCCATGTCTGTATATGCAGGACAGGATATGTAGGAACAGTTCATTTTCTATGAAAAAAATATTTCCAAGAATTAAAGTCTTCTATACATAAATTGGGCTCTCTTGTAAGAAAGTGAATGCCCTTCAAGATGGTATTTAAGTCAAACTTGGACAGGCAGGGAGGTTGGGGAAGGATTTATATTTTGGGAATAAGGTCAGACTAGATTATCTCTAAGGCTCTTTGTAGCTTTGAGCATCTACTATCTGTGTTACTATAAATACCTATCCGGGTCAAGAACTCTCTCCTCCCCTTTCACATTCTTTTCTATTTTGCTTTACTTTTTTTTTTTTTTTTAACTCCCTGAGAATCTAACAGTTTAAATTAAACTTGCTTATCTATATTAGCTAGGGTCAGCAGAATAGGGATGAAGATAAGAAACTGGCAAATAGTCATAGTCAGTGTTTACAGCTTGCAGAGAGTCTCTGCCCTCACTCTGTTCATCAGTATACAAACACAACTTGTTTCCCATGCTTTGCACTCTCCTGACCTTTTTCATCCTGGAACAGAAGGCTCCAGGAGCAATTTTTTCTGTACTCCAAAATCTTTGTTTTACTCTCAGTACTCAAAATTGGGGAGGGTTTTGTTCTTTTTATAAAGAGACACATCTTAATTTTACTGAAACAGCCTTAGATTTTCCAAAAAACCCTCTTTAAACTTAGACTGAAACCTATCCACTCTGTCCCCTAAAATCAAAGGTTGTGGCATTCGGCTCGCATAGTGTATGTTCGCCATGGTGTGAAGGGAGAACCAGTAGGAGAATTCCAAAATGTAGAATGGGCTTTCTTTTACAAACTTTCTGTAGGTCACCACGGCTCCACTCCAATTGCATCTGCAAGCTTGATCTAGTCCACAAAACAATGAGATCCAGTGGCCCCTGACCTCAAACCCATCCATCTTCTAAGAGTGAAATTCTGCCTGTCCAGGAGTGAGGATCCAGGGATGGCTGGTCCAAGAGATCTGCTCCACTCTGCATGGCTCTGGGTAAGCTATTCTGGCCCCAAGGCAGCACTCATTCTGGGTAGCTATAGTCCTTAAGAGTTATGAGCCCAGTTTGGGCTAGTATCTTTTGGGCATTGGAACCTCCCAAACCTCTTCCAACTTCTTAATCAATTTATTCTTGAACTCCCAGCTAGCAGATGATCTTCTCAGGGCCAAAGTAGAATCTCTAGGCAACGAAGACATGATCTGCCCATCTCCACTGTCCCTGCACTGAAGGTAGCAAGAGGAGAGGAGGGCTGGTCAGCAAGTGGTATAGTCTAAACTTTCCAGCACTGGTGTCCTTTTAGCCAACCCTGCTCACCCCTCTAAAACTGTCTTGGAAAGAATCAAACCAATGAGAGAGATGCAGTTTTGAGAAATGAAAACACACCAAATGTGTCTTCATTTGGAGTAAAGCAGAGCACTGAGATGTGCAGCAGCACCTGGGAAGCAGTAATCCTTGTGTCTTTGTTAAGGCAGTCTCTGTACCCACCGGTGTGGTAGCTAGAACAGGTCCCCTGAGCACCAAGCTTACCGCAGTGCTGTGTAGATACTCAGTGCATGAAAAAAAATGAGTAAACACAACACCCGAAAGGCAGCCCTAAATCAGGAAGTTAAGAGCCTGGGATTCTATCTAGCCCCAGGCATGTCGCAAAGGAACCCAGTTAAGGACAGATTACTTTTCTTCCTTGGATTTACCAAGGACTTGGGCTAGATGGATCTGGGCTTCCCTCTAAACTCACCATGTTGGAATTCTCTCATGTGCATTGAGTTATTTTTCCCATGACGTTACGGAATTGAAAATGACATAATTTTAGTTTAATGAGTCTGTGGGTCTTCCTTAATTTTCAAAAGAATTTAGCAACTTGAGGAAACTTGCTGCATCGGCTGCCTACACTCTCTCCCCAAGGATGTGGAGAGCTGAATGGAACCACTTCTGCATCTGTGGGCCTGAAGTCACTCAAAATCACCTCTGGCTGGCTGATATTTTTCATGCAGAGGTAGGATTTTGTTGGCCCCCCTGTGAACAGGGCCACAGTGATGACACGCAGCAGAGGAGCGGGGAAGGGCTGCTGAAAGGGAAGGAATTCTGGGGGCATTTCATTTCTGATGTTCTCAAAGTATCCTTTGTCATAATCCACCCCACCCCACCCCCACCCCCCGTTTGCTGTTTTGCAAAGGCTGTAACTTCCCTCTGGTTTCAACCAGGTGAGAGCAACTTTAAATGACTCCCTGTTGATCTAATGACAAGTTTCCAGAAAGAAAGGAGCCGGTCGTGATGCGATGTGGTACCAAGGAAAGACTACTTGCCCACACACTGGTTCCACTGGTAGTGCTGCAGGTAGCCCTGCGGGCAGCTGCACCTGTAGCCCCCGATGATGTTCTGGCAGCCGTGCTGGCAGCGGTGGTTGCCTTCGCACTCGTCCACATCTGCAAAGGAAGGAGGCCCGCCCTGAGACCGTGCGCTCGTGTCACACGCGTTCTCTGAAGCCACATTTACGTGCAAGCTATAGCGAGAGGCAACTGATCCCTGAACAACTATTCTACCACTAGAACACCAAGAAAATGTGCTCTGGAGCTTCTGGTTAAGTCCAAGGAGAAAAACATCCGGATAGCCCTGCTAATGTCCATGAATAAAAATGACAAAGAAATTAATGTAAGGCCCAAGAGCAGCCATGGGATAGCTGTGGGAATATTTGTATTTGCTTATTTGTGTCAGGATCAGAAACTAACTAAAAGACGTCAAGACAAAAAGGAAATCCTAAAAAAGTAATTTAAAATTTTAATTATTTATTACCAGAAGTTATTCTTCATACATTTAACCCACACAAGGGGAATCCTTTTAGGACTCTAGATCCAAGGACTAGAAGATGAATGAAACAAATTCAGGAACCGAGCTATTTTTCTTGACTAGTTTGTGCCCTGGTAGGTTACGCTACTCACTGAGCAGAAAAAGCCTTGAGATAGTGGGGGAGGGACATGTTATGGACATGATCAAGCATGAGAAAAAAGATGGGTCTCTAAGCTAGAACACCTGTGCCAACCCAGCAAAATAGTTTCCATCTTCAGTTGGGTGTTCTCCCTGGGCTCAGTTCTCCCCCACCCCCACCCCCCATGCTGTTCTGAGATCTCCTAGAGGAGGAGGAGGAAAAGTTCGAAAGTCACACAGACTACCTCTGGCAGGGCCTGGCAGCCGCATCGGGCTGAGGGTCCACCCACCTTCGCAGCTGGCACCACTCTGATCCAGTGAGAACCCGCGTTGGCATTCACAGGTGAAGCTCCCAGGAGTATTCTGGCAAATACCCTTAGACCCACACAAGTTGATGTCAGAAGTGCATTCATTGTTATCTAGAAGCAGCAGTGAGGGCAGAGAATTAAAATCCACTGAAGCTCTCTTTGTGTGAAAAGGAAGAGAGGGGGCATGACGCACTTAGAAAAGGCCAGTCGCGGCCAATGACTTTTCATGTCACAGGTGCGCGCACACCTCCATGTACTCACATGTTTTTTGACTTTTTTGTTGCTGCCTTCCAACAGCAGAGGAACAAGACAACAGTTCCTTAAAGGGATAGCTACATTTCCTAAAAGGTATTTTCCTCTCCCACTTACCGATGCAGGCAGTATGGTGCTGGGTAAATCCGGGCGGACATTTACACGTGAAGCTGCCGATGGTGTTCACACACAGGAACTGGCAGTTGTGCTGTTTGGTGGCACACTCGTCAAGGTCTATTAAAAAAAAAAGTAAGATGAGCATCGGAGTCGAACTGAGAGCACAGCTCTCCTCCGAAGGGGTTCTGAGTTCTCACCTGTCCGTCCCAAGTAACCCTGGCCAAACCAGGCGGCACATGGCTAGGAGGAACATAGGACATATGGGTTTGGAAGATGAGATGTGCTCTCCTTCTAGACCAAAAAACGTAGCTCTTTGGGGATCTAAGAAAATCCCAATTCCCTTTCGCTAGAGGAATGCAGGAATTTATCAACAAAGGCATTTCAAGTAAATGGTGAGATTTTAAATAAACTACAAAATGAAACTAAAAGGGAAGGGATTCTCAAAGTTTTCCAAAGCATTGCAAAAATCTATTCAAGTTGAAATGCAAAAAGAAATGTTGAGGCTGGAAATTAATTTGTTTGCTTAGTTCTTCTTCTCTTCTGCCTTCACTCTTTTGAATCTGCTCAAATGAGGTGTTCAATCAAACCAAATGGATTTCTTTTCTTAGAGAGTCTCCTTTGGTTAAAACAAAATCGAGCGATCAAGAAGGAAACAAAGGGGAAAAAGAAAAAAGCCTCACTCTGATAAGCTAATAGCACATTTAAAAACTGCCAACAGTATTTATCCAACATTGTTTTTTTCCACATCTCAGTAAAGTCCTCCGCTATGACCAGGCTGCTTTTCTCACTGCGGGATCTTCCAGGCTCATTCTCAACCCCATTGCTATTTAAAGACCTCAAGAGATACAAAGTATGTTCCAGCTTTTAACTGAATTTTAACAACAACAAATCAGGGTGTATTCAGAAACCAATCTACCTTCCTTCTGTCCTTCCCCCTCCTTCCCCGTGGCCTTCCCTGGCCAGGGCAGGCAGAGCTCTGCCCACAGTGGCAGCAGAGTGTCAGCTGCTGGCCACGTAATACCTGGCGTGGACCGCAAGCAGAAGAACGCCCCCAGGCCCCTATAGTTCTCTCAGTGCTGACTTCTCTTAAAATGCAGCCAATCTTGTACTCTTTCCACCCCGTGGGGGCTGCTAGTCCTGCTTTACTGGTTTCCTCCATTATAGGCAGCTCTGTGCTTCCAGCCAGTGGGTGGCCTCCCTTTTCTCTGACCCAAGGGGCCCTGCCATGGCTGCTGAAGCTTCCCTGCACGCAGGTGAGGGAGACAGCTCAGCGATTTCTTACACCGTTTTCTAACTATACCACCTTAAGAATAGCACTTGCTGTTCTCACCTCCAAGAACATCTTTATCTCCCCATCTCTCCTCTATCTGGATCCTACCCGGCTCTCTTGGGGTAAGTGCTGGTCGCACATCCCCCCAGGCCCATCCTTCGAGCCTCTTTCTGTCAGTTTCAATAGTTTATGCAGCTGCGCCACTGGGTGTGATGGTTAGTCCTACCATGACACGTATGTAGAAGAATCTGGACCCCATGAGAACAAGAGCAGAAAGGGGCTTAGGTTGTGAGGGGATCTGTAAGAATCCCATTGCTGCTCTGTACACTCCTAAAACCATAAAGAGAGCATCTCTCTGCGTTTGATACTTTGTGAAAAAAAATGGTTACTATACATTTAATTTCCATTTTTCATCTCTTAATTGCTAGACATTTTTGAGGATTTTCTGCCCCCAGAGGCTGGAAAAATGCCGTAAATTTGTTTTGCTTGGGGCAGATAATACACACATTGAGAGACATTTTCTCTTTAGTTTGGTTCTCTATTACATGAATAAATTTATGGCTCTAAGTTACAGCCTCACACTGCCTGGAGCTCACTGAGATCCTCAGATGGAGAATAAGTTCTATGTTTGAAAAGAACAAATCTCTAAACAACTCTTTTATTAAGATAGTCAGAAGTTTTAAATAGGTCTCTCAACTACCTCTCTCCAAATTATAGGATTATATAGGATTGTGCTGCATAGGAAAACCTCAGGCATTGTTCATTCTGTCATGCTATGTTACAAGTCTCTTAACTCTTTCCTTTCAGCAGGCATACCAGACTGAGGTTGAAGGTCCTACTTCCTTCTGCTCTCCACTTCTACTCCACCCACCAATCAACTTCTCTCTCTTTCCTTTTACTGTCAAGGCTTCATGGTAGAAATGTTCTGCCGTCTGGTCTACCTTTCCTTTTCCCAATCCCTTTTAAAAATTACCCTTAAGTTTGATTTACTTTGTGCTACTCACTCAATATGTGAAGTTCTTACTGTTGAGGAAGATGTTTCTAGGAGTAAATTTACACCAACAGAATTTTGCAAAGGATAGCTTCTGGTTTAAGAGGGATTTCTGCATAGAGTTGAGCTGTTCCTTAATTCCATGTGACATTTATGGCTCACATAAGGTCATGGAGGGTGGGAATGGCCCTCTTTAGCAGAACAGAAACCTGGACAATGCCAGAGACCTGGGATCTATAGTTGCTGAATAGATTGACTACACCAATAGAATAAACAGAAAGCAGAAAGGAAGTAATCAATTAGGAATCTGGCCCCACTGTCTCTGAAGCCCTTGTGGGCAGCCCCCATGGATGCCCAAGGGACAGGCACTGAGGATGGCTCCTGCCTCCACTGCACACCCCTCCATACATCCATCATAGGAGGCAGGGAGATCCCAAGGAGACTCTAACCCCAGGGAAGCACCTCTTGCAGGTGGAGAGCTTGCCTATGGATTCCTCAAATGCACAGAGAATGCAACCACGTGCCCAGGAGGCAGGTGAGCAGATGCAGGGAAATTCTGCCTTACCTTTGCAGCTCCTTCCATCCTCCTGCAGAATGTAGCCTTTCGGGCAGGAACACTGGAAACTCCCTTCTGTGTTTTTGCAGATAAAATTGCAGGGTTTGGGGGCCTGGTTGCACTCATTCAGATCTATGATCAAAAAGAAACCTTGTGACTGTCCATGTAAAACAATGCTCAGTACCCCCAGGGTCTAACAAGCTACTTTAGCTTGGAGGCAAGAAAAGGTATACTCTGTGTGGTCTTTCGCCCCTGTCTTAGATTTTCCTATGAAATTACAGAAGCTGTTTAGATGTTCAGTCTGAGGATTCTTTAAAATTTTTTCCCAGGATGTACAATTAACCCGAATACCAGAAACAGAGCACTTACCTACACAGGAAGTTCCAGTTATATCCGGAGTGTAGCCATTTTTACACAGGCAATGATAGGACCCTCTGTCGTTGACACATTCCCCATTTCGACAAACGTCATGAATAACCTTGCATTCATCAATGTCTGTCCATTTAACAGAGGTTAAAATAAGACATGATAAAATGGGCAACATCAGTCTATAGGGGTGACCTCACTGTAAATTACAACTAATAAAATGTGCTACTATCTCATGCACCTAAGAAATTAAACCAAAAGCAATGGCAACATAATCACAGGCAATGGTAATTATACTGAAAGGCAAATGAATAACTGCCCTGGATGACAATATAATAACCAGTTAGGCCAGGGGAACACTTTAAAAATAATTGGTTTTCTAAATGTATAGTTTTCCGGGGTCCATGGACACTGGTCTCATCCAGCTATATTCAGCTCCTTTCTCTACCTCATGCCATTAAGCTTGTCTCCCACTGAGATCTCATAAATGGCTCACAGCAGTAGACTCTTGACAAGAAAATCCCATTTGTTCTAATAGTGCATGTCCCAAATGAGGTTTCCTCCCAGTCTTTTTTGCCATATTTAAAGTTAATCCTGGAAAATACCAAATTGCATAATATTGGGGAAATGGGACCCAACTTCCTCCAGAGAGGGAAGCTTTAGGGCTCTGAGGTGGATCCCCAGGGTTGAGCTTTTGCAGCCTAATAAGGAAGAGGGACCCTTATTCACAGCTCTGCCCACGGGAAAAAGATCTGGCCACTATGAACTGCTGAGCACCAAAGCCATGGTCCTTCCACATCGTGATCCATCTATCTCCTTACTCCTCAGTATGGTGCCAATACCAAATGAATTCTTTGCCTTTGGTTGCCAAATGATCACTTTATACCAACAGATGTTATTTATCCTAGTTCTTTCCAGTTTCTTCAGAAATGCAATTTTGCCTGCCTTCCCTGGTCTCGAAGTATTTTTCACCATCTCATTTTCACATCCTTGGAAGCTGCTTTCAGTCATCCAGTCCAGTCCAGTTCTGTGTCTTCCCACATCCACTTGTGTCACATCTTTCTAACCTCTACACAACTCCTGCTTACTCTCCCTCTCACTTCCTCCCCTCTAACTTCCAATTCCTTCTTACGGAGCTCAAGAGGTCTCTCTGTTCTTATTTATGAGGCTGAAAACAAGTGCCGCTGCTGTTGGGGAGCAGAGCCCCAAAAGTCTTCACCAGAGCTGCGTCATGCACCATGACATCACCCAGGTGAAAGCAGCTGGCGCTTTTCCAGAGGCACTTGTTTTAATTGCCAGACTATCAGGGGTGCCTGGGTGGTTCAGTCATTCGGCATCTGCCTTCGGTTCAGGTCTTGATCCCAGAGTCCTGGGGTGGAGCCCTGCATTTGGTTCCCTGCTCAGCAGGAGGCCTGCTTCTCCCTCTCTCACTCCTCCTCCTCGTGTTCCTTCTCTAGCTGTGTTTCTCTCTGTCAAATAAATAAATAAAATCTTTATATGTCCTTCATGCAGTGTCTTTCAGCCAATTTTACAAGTTAAAATGCATATTGGTAGACTAGGAATTTAGTGATCATTTATCCCATGGTTTATCTCAGAAATTTACATTCTGAGAAACCAGTAACTTACAACAAACTTCTGTTTAAAAAGTTGGGGACTCCTTGTGATGCAGAGGAAGGAACCCAAGGAACCCAAGCACACAACGGCTTTGGCAACCTGACCTCGAACGTCCAAAATACGTAATAAAGGGTTTCGGTTGACATAAACCATGCGGCGCAGCCTAAGCCCGGACTGTAGATTCTATAATCTCAAATGTTTTTCATAAAACAAACAAGCAGATTCCCTGCAAGTATTTTTGGGCCGTAAGTGAATTATCTTGCTCATCATAAATCAGAATGCAAGGAAGTACCTGCTCCGTTGGTCATAAATCCTCGGCCATGGGGGCAGAGTTTTTTGAAGGCCACGGTGCCCTGGAAAGGGCAGATCTCGCAGTGGGGACCCCAGCCTCTCCCTCCATCGCAGCAGCATTCAGACTTGGTGACGGGGTTCCTGTTGCTCGAGCCGATCTGACACATGTTCTGGAGGACCTCCGTGAAGCAGTACCCTTCCCGGTTGTCTGGCAGGGACATTATATGGCAAAGAGGATTTTAGGGGATTTTATCAGCATGATGAGGTATTAAGAATTCGGTCAAATATAAAACCCAAAAAGGATGTAACACTTTACCCTGGGTGAGAAGAAGCGAGAAGGGAAAGCTGGAAGCAGCAGTAAGAGAGAAAGGATGACGTCTGAGGGAAATAAGACAAGAAATTCAGTAAGTGGCCCATGCTAGGTTACAACTTTCTCTGCTCCCAGAAATACGGAGGAGTACTCGTGCTCTCGAGAGAGAGGAGCAGAAAAACACAGGGAAATGGATCCTCAGCACCAAGGGCTTAAAAAGGCAGCGGAGAAAGAAATTCCAAACAAGTGATTCGTTGATACATTTCGCAAAGGAAGAATTCAGCTGTGGGGTGGTGCTGAGCCCCAAGGACAATCACATTAAGTCACTTCCCGATTGGGAACCTGCCTCAAATGTTGACAGTTTGCATTATTTCAGACCCGCTATCTAGGTGACAAGCCTCCCAGCGTGGTCGGGGCTGCGAGAGCCTCGCTTGTCCGCACTCACCGAGGCACTCGTCCTGAGTCGGGCTGGCGGTGAAGCCGTCGTTGCACTCGCAGGTGTAGCTGCCCCGCGTGTTGAGGCAGCGCCCGTTCTCACACACGCCCGGCCTGCTCTGGCACTCGTTCTCGTCTGCGGCGTGTCGGGGACAGAGCAAGCACAGGTCAGTCATCCCACCCCTTTGCACGGAAAATGGAGTCTTCTAGTTCGCGGATAGCTGAATCAGGTGATTCCCGATACAAAAGGTACAAAAGGGTATTCAGCAAAAGTGCCCCTTCCTCCCCTCCTGGGAGGCAGCCCTGCCTTACTGCCAGTTTCTCACGAATCCTAGAAATGGATTTTGTACATACAAGTCAATACACTGTGTGTGTGTGTGTGTGTGTGTGTCTACACACCTCTGTCCTTTAAAACACATACTTGATGGCATTTTGATATCCGTAAATGGACATGATGGCATCTTAGGTACCCATACATTTTTCTCTTAATAAAATTACAATTTTCTCTATTCATCAAAAGTATTCCCAAAAGATTACTTCAAGTGAAGGGAAAAGAAGACATCACATGTTAAAGAAATATTACAATACTTCATCAGAATAATGTCTGTTATGGGTCATTTTGACCTAAGAACTGGCCTACATGTAATCTTCCAATTCAATATAGATTACATTTATTGTAATACTTCAACAATATTGAGAAATAATCATAATCCAGTCTCTCAGGATTTAAAAAAAAAAGCATTAAAACAAACAAATTCTCTGATGATTTTTTAACAGACTGAGCCACTCAGGTGCCCCAATTAGAAAGATCATAAATGAGGTGACTTCCTTAGATTGGCTCCATGCAGAATAGTTCTGAGCCCTAGAGGCAGGGATCTCATGACAGAAGGCTGGAAGGTGACAGCTACAGTGCCATTAAAAACCAGCTAAAAGTCCTGATTGCCAGACCAATTATAAATGAGAGCGTTTGGGGTGGGGACCTGAGTTCTCCAAGTGACTCCAGTGGGCAGATGAGGTTGAGAACCACTGAACCAGGAAGAGTTGGTGTGTGCTCCTATGTTCAAATACCTTTTCTGTGCTTTTAAAGTCTGATCTTCAATTACTGTTTAATACTGTGTTTTACAGGGTAGGGGACAACAAGATTCTGAAGCTTCTTGACTGACAACCTAAGATTTCTTTTTCTGGCATCACTGATGATTAAAAATGGAAAGGAAGCATGTGAGAACTTTCTAATAATTTCCAATAATATTAAACAGTCAAACCAGAGGTTGGGAAACTTTTACTCTAAATTGTAGTAATATTATAGTATTACTATATTATATATAATAACTGTTTTAGGTTTTGCAGGCCATATGGTCTCTGTTGCCCTCACTTTACTCTGCTCTGCCATTGTGGCATGAAGGAGCCATGGACAGTGTCTAAATGAATGTTTATAGCTATGTTGCAACGTAGCTTAATTTCCAGAAATAGGCAGAAGGCTGGCAGGCTGGATTTGGCTGGGCTGTGGTCTGCCCATCTCTGGGCTGCAGCTCTGGTTTTCAGCGGAGGATCCACATTGCAATCACCTAGGAAGCTTTAAGAAATACCAGTGCCTGGGTCCCACTCAAGAACAGATTCTGTGGAGGAAGATCCCACTGGTTTAATGCTGTTCCTGGTTGAGAGGGACTGGGCTTCTGCCATTCAATGTCAGGGTGCTAAGAGCGAAGCTGGGACAATAGACAGACATTCCAAGGTGGTCAAGAGAACCTACCCTCAAATAATAGAAAGTATAAAAGTCAAGAAAAGATGTAGAGGAAACACCCAGTGCCAAGTCCTGGCAGCAGTGTGGGCTGAGAAGGTAGAAAAAGGCCCGCTTGGAGGGAGGAAATGACAGCTTCTGGAACTGAGAGATAAGCAAAGGCAAGGGGCTCTCCAGGGGAAACTGTGACAGGAGGGAAGAGAGGGAAGATGGCTCTGGCCAAGAAGAGCACATTGTCTGCAGAGACTCAAGACTCCCAAGACCCTGCTGTCCCTTGTCACTGGACTTCCTTGAAGCTGCTTGGCCCGGGACTCGCTTACCTATGCAGCCCTCTCCGTCGGGTCTCCGCTGATAGCCTGGCCCACAGATGCAGATGTATGTGCCAATGAGGTTCTTGCACTCCATCTGCTTTTCAGCACAGTCGTGTTTGCCCTCTTCACACTCATCCTCGTCTGGAAAGAATGTGCAACCATGCATTATAAAAGAAGTGGCACTAATTTCCTGCCTTTTGAGCAGGAGATGGCATCAAGTCATCAAATCTTATTTATGCTTATTTCGGCATTAACCTCTTTCCTTCTGTATCGTGGGTGCTGGCCTCCTCAGACTGGGAAGGAGTCTTCTCACCACCTTTGAACTTGAAGAAATTATTCCCTTACTAACTGTAACCCCTCCAAACGTGGGAAGCATGAGTATTAATTCTTTTTGACGAATTCCCCTTAAAAAGGTCTTCTAGAACACTTTCATAATTATAATAACAGTATTATGATTATAATATAGTATAACAAGCCAAAGCTTCCATTATATAACAATTATAACAACATGATATATTATCATTTTATGTAGTATTAATATTATATATGATTAGATTATTAATATGATTAAAATAATCATTGTATAATGAAAACTTCAGTTGTTAGACTTTGAGGAAAAGACAAACATTCACAAATCTCATATTCTCTCCTGGTTCTTCCTTCATTTCCTTTTTTCTGGTGTGGAGGGTCTTTCTCCTCCCTTATTATTGAATCGCATTTCCCTCTCTCTATCTTTCTCCTTTACATGGTCTGAGCTGAGAAATTTGGGCTTATCCTGCATGTGATGTAGAGCTCATAGGTAGGAATTCTGTTCATCCTCAATAAAAAATCCCATTTAAGTCATCTGAAGAGAACAAGTAGCTGCTCATTTAAGACCGTGGAGGAGCAAATCAGTGCTCTTCAAGGAACCCCATGATTTACCTTTGTATAGCAGAGCCTAGTCCAGAGCCGCTATCATTGCAGGTGTTCAGTAAGCATTAGTGGAAATTATTTAACTAGCATAGATTCCATACGCTACCCCCACTCCTGGAAAATAACATCCCTTAGTGATGGGGATTTTTAAACAATGTATCATTTAATTAATTTAATATTATCTTACTGTGGGCAATGATGAACCTCATATTGTTTATGGATTATAGCAGGGTTCCCCGATTCCCAGCCTTTCACTACTGATAGAAGCTTTAGAGAGACATTTCCCACCATAGATAGAGTGAGAGCCCCCCAGTTAGATGACCTTTAACGCAGATGTCTCACCTTTGCACATCCGTCTATCTTCTCTCAGTACATATCCCGCAGGACACTTGCATTCATATGACCCATAAGTATTGACACACCGGAAAGCACAGAGCAGAGGATTCTGGGCACACTCATTTATATCTGTAGCAGAAGGGAGCACAAAAATAATGGATCATGGACATTGACCTTTTTTATCAAAAGTTGAAATGCTTCACTGTGATCAACATGGATGCACCAAACAATTGCTGGTTTTCAAAGAATCGTAAAGTGGGGGCGCCTGGGTGGCTCAGTGGGTTGGGCGGCTGCCTTCGGCTCAGGTCATGATCCCGGAGACCGGGGATTGAGCCCTGCATCGGGCTCCCTGCTCGGCGGGAAGCCTGCTTCTCCCTCTCTCACTCCCCTGCTTGTGTTCCCTCTCTAGCTGTGTTTCTCTCTGTTGAATAAATAAATAAAATCATTTAAAAAAAAGAATCATAAAATGAGTTGGTTATTTTATGATTGGTATAGGCAAGGTGATCGTGGGTCCTGGTTCTCCTGGCACAGGCCCAGTTCCGGCTTATTGTCCTGGTATAATTATTAATGTTATTGAGATGGATGGGAGATTATAGAGCACACCACATATAGGGAGGTTTTCTGAAATTCTGGCTTTCAAGTCTCAAGTTGACCCCTTGCCATTCCCTAGAGTCACACAGTTTTACCCCATTCAGTCAAAAGAGCTGCCAAGTCAACCGCAGTCAGAACATACTGTTAACTGCGTCTCCTTCCCCATAGAAAAGAGGCTCCTGTGAAGTAAAAGTGATTCTTGTGCCCAAGCAAATGGTGTTCTGAAAATGGACAGTTCACACTGATGCCCAGGTTAGAACCTTAAATAGGAATGACTTTACCAATAACTGATAAAAGTGATTTCTACAGATTCTGTAGTTTGGAGCCAGCAGAATATGTTTTGGAAAAGCAGGGTTAAAACAGACCATCTTGATTTTCATGTTTCTTTCTAAGTCCAGTGATGCTGACTAAGAACATCAGTGAGACCCCAGATCATATTTACTCATAGCTTAAAGATTGAGCAACAACTAGGACAATGGTAGAACATATCTCTATTGAAAAGCTCACATTCACACCATTTTTATCCTCTACCTTCACCTCACCTTCATTCTCTTCTAAGACCAGTGGTCTCTACTCAGGAGGAACCTAAAATTAACCGGAGGGCCGCCTGGCTCCACCCTTTGAGTTTCTGATTCAGGAGGTCTGGAATGAGACCTGAAAATCTGTGTTTCTAACCAGTTCTCAGGTGATGCTGATGTGGCTGATCCAGGGACCTCCCTTTGAGGCTCACTGGTCTAGACCTTCCCTCTCCCTTCCTCCTGGCCATACAGCTATCCTACTAGGCATACTGGCAGATGCTTATCGAGTATAGACAGTATCTCTTGCTGTGATTGCCCCCCAACATAGGATGTTGCCAGTTATGTCAGTGGGCAAATGTTTCTATGAGTAGAAAAGAAAAAGGAAAAATACAGGGAGCATGGGAGGTGAAGAAAGAAAAAGCAAGGGAAAATGGAAAATAAGAAAGAAGGTAGCAAACAAAACAGGGATTGTATCTAAATACTTGTAGCAGGGAGACATCAACAAGAACTCTGCATATTATACAGCGTGATTTGTGCCCTGAACCAGGAAAATGATGGTATGGTCCATCAGGCCCGGATGCTCCTTAGTCTGTATACCCTGAGTGGTATTTAATGTCAAGAACTGTCATCAGCCAACTACTGTCTCCGTGATCAGAACACGTAACCAGCTAGTCTGCAAAGAGGCTTACCTTCACAAGTCATCATTGGACCAGGCTCAAATCCCTCCTCACAGGTACATTCAAAACCTCCAATCACATTCTTGCAGGTTCCATTTCCACAAGGATTGCCCACAGAACATTCATCAGTATCTGCAAGTGACCAAGAGTGTATTCAAAACATGATGAATGAAGACAAAAACGGTCTTGGACTCAAATAATAGCTCTCACTCTATCAGGATCCTTTGGTCTGTGGCATCTTGTCTTATCCTCATTCTGCCTTTACCAAGAAAGGAGTGCACATGTCTTATCTCCACAGATTTACAGCTGTGAAATTTGACCTGAATGACAGTGGCACTGACAGTGACAGCATGTGGGCTTCCAGCCCTCCTAGTGCTCTTCCCCTGAGCTTCTCCAGCCTTCCGTATTGTGTATGAAGAGCTAAATCCACAGGGAATAGATGCTCCAAGGGTTAAAACAAGGCTGCTCTCACCAGTTGAAAGTTTTCACCTACATAAAGCTAGAAATACATCTCCAGTCTGGCCTTACATTACATCATTCTCCAAGAAGCCTTAAACATGATGGATTTTTGCCAGATATAAAATAGAAGACAAAGCTTATACAAAACGAGGGACCAGAGGTTAAGCAAAATTAATATGCTGGATAAAATCAAGATTCAAGAAGGTTTTTTTGTTGTTGTTGTTGATTCTGTTGAAACCAGATGGTTTACATTAGGCAGAGGAAAAGCTAGAAAGAAATATGTTTAGGGAATGATCTCTGTAAACAACTGTGGAGAGAGAACAAGTCTTACCAAGGAGGTCTGAAAAATATCTATGCCTCCCAACTCATCCATATAGAATCCTGACTTTTTCTGACACATCTCTTAGGAGGAGAGGATCTTCCTCTGGGAAAGGGAAATTTTTGAGAAGTAACATTCTTATCTCAGTTCTCTAGGGCATGGAATAGTGATGGACTATCAGCGGGGTTATATTTTCTGTTGGGTTCTGAGTCAAACAGGGAGGCAAGAGGCTGTGGTAGAGAGACTGGGCTCATGTAGCATGAGCGGACTCATTTAGTATGCACGCAGGTGCACCAACTGAAGGTTCCAAAGGGAAAACTTTGCTTTTGTTCTGCTACGAAATTGCATTTCACTGTCCAGAATATATTACATCTCTTTTGAGTTCATAAAGTTCACACTATTGTTGATTTTTAGAGCTGCAGGGCGATTAGGAATAAATTAGTCTATTGGCATAATATAACATTCTAAGGCCTAGAAAGACTAAAGAGCTTGCTTAACTTCATGGTCATAACTGTGTAGGCGAAATTTTAGAGGAAGAGACATAATATTTGGGTTCGATTTTGCACTTGTAGGCATTGAGAGATCAAAGGTCAGGCATAGCCATTCTTGGAAATTTTGACAAGAGAGCAAAAACAAGAGGAGTTTATACCGTGTACATAGCTTCTCACATTACTAAAGTAATAAAATCTGGATAAATGTATTTTACATTTTGAGAGAAAAAGATTGTGACCATTAATTTTTTTAAAAAATTATAAAAAAATACACGATAATGTGTTCTTTCCACCATGCCTTCAGATGTGTTCAGTGTCTTAGTTGTGAGGTCCATGCAAGGAAGAAAAATACTGGCTTGGGTCACTGCTGTAGACACAGAGCTGGGGACATGGGGTGCTTAACTAGTATGGCAGATGAATGGGGCATGAGTAAATGCACAAAACTTACTTCTGTCCCACTCCTGGGACTTACACTGCCCAGTGGGAAGGCTCCATGGCCTCATTTCTAATTTCTAAAATTCCTGTGGAGGAAATTGATCTATTACTCACCTACGCATTCATTCCCTTCCAGAATATAGCCAAAGGGACACTCGCAGCGGTAGGAGCCATCCGTATTGATGCACTGTCCATGTTTACAGACATCGGGTTCTTTACACTCGTCCATATCTTATGCAAAGGGGGGAAAAAACCAGTGAATAATAAGGTACTTTATATTAAATATTTTTTTAACATTTTATTTATTTGAGAGAGGGAGAGTATGAGCAGTGGAGGAGGAGAAGGAGAGGGACACCCCTCTGAGCAGGGAGCCTAAAGCTGGGCTTGATCCCAGGACCCTGGGATCATGACCTGAGCTGAAGGCAGAGGTTTAAAACAGCTGAGCCACCCAGGAGCCCCAAGGCACTTTAAAAAATAAATAAATAAAAGGTAAACTGTGATCATTTCAGCATCTAATCAATGAAATATCTAACATTACAATATTACCATAAGGTATAATACAATTGGTATCTAAATAAAAGTAGAGCTTTATTTTTACAAGATAAATGTGGAGAAATAAGAACAGCTGGGTGGGGGGCTGGGTTGCTCAAGTGGTTGAGCATTTAACTCTTGATTTTGGCTCAGGTCATGATCTCAGGGTTGTGAGATGGAGCCCATGTTGGGCTCTGCGCTCAGCAGGGAGTCTGCTTGAGATACTATCTCTCCCTCTCTCTCTGCCCCTCTCGCCTGCTCTTGTGCGCTCTCTCAAAGAGATAAATAAATAAACCTTAAAAAAAAATAAGGAAGAACAGCTGGAGAAAGGGCAGGGAAGAGGCTTGTGAAGAAGAGTAAGAAATGCTGAGGCGCCTGGGTGGCTCAGTTGGTTAGGCCACTGCCTTCAGCTCAGGTCATGATCCTGGAGTCCCGGGATTGAGTCCCGCTCGGGCTCCTAGCTCCATGGGGAGTCTGCTTCTTCCTCTGACCCTCTCCCTTCTCATATTCTCTTTCTCTCTCTCTCCCTCAAATAAATAAATAAAATATTAAAAAAAAAAAAAAAAAGAATAGTAAGAAATGCTGAGAAGCCAGAGCAGGCCACTTACCAACTGCTGAATCATCAGGCCCCACAATGATGCCACTTCCATAGGGACAGATCTGGCGGAAGGCCTCTGTGGTAGAGATGAACACTTGTTAATAGACCAATGGCGATTAGCTACAGACTGCTTCCCAGGCACCGTGTGGTGACCAGATTGCGGCAGGCTACACATATTGGGAAACAATGAACGAGAAAAGCCCCGGTACCAGGGAAAGTGAACAAGGCTCCCAGAACTGGTGTGCCTACTACTTGGGCAGCCCTGATTCATAGTACATTTCAGAAGAAAACAACTGCCCAGCTCCTAAGTTAAAATAATCTTAATATTTTAGGTAGACTTATGATTAGATTAACTTGTTTTATCTTTCCTGAAGGCCTCCGTCCAACCTTTCTTAGTTCATGACCAGTCCACCCTATGAAAGGCACAAGTGGACCTACCATCAGGTTCCGTGGGGCACAGCTCACAGGGATCACCCCAACCTTCTCCCTTCAGGGCACAGCAGCATTCCTGTTTGGAGTGATTTCTGGATTTGGGGGATGAACATTTTCCTCCTTCAAACTTTGCGTAACAGTAGCTCATTCGCAAATCTGCAGCATAAATCCAGGAGACCGTTTAGACTCTTTCCTACTACATCATTACTGTATAATAGTGAATAAGAAACAATCCATCCTGTCAAATGTATTCTCTTTTCATTACAATAGGAAGGCTCCATAAGTGATTACAGCTGAAACTGGACTCAGATATTTAAAGTCATAGGTGACTTGTGTAGTAAGATCTGATGAATACATCTATGCGACTTTATTTCTCATTTCAGCCAATTTTCCAAAATAACCTGATGTGAATAACGAAATCCAACACTGTCACATTTCAAAACTGACATGGCCAGTGACTTCAAGGTGGGGCCATTCAGAAGTGGAAGCATTCATAAGACCCCTGCACTGACAGCCGTGTTTGTGTGCTTTGGAGAGCATTTAGTGAGCAGACTAGGTTAAGGTAGACCTCTCCTTCTGGTGCTTACTGTGCAGTCATCGGTGTTGTTTTTTCGGGTCTGCTAAGCCTGGAAGCCCAAATAAAACTCCAGACTCCAAGGCATCAATAAAGACGTGGCGATTTTGTGGACTGACAAAAACATGACAATAATGGTCATTTGCTGAAGCAGCTACTGATGTAGTTGCTGTCTACAAAATGCATGTGGTGCTTCCTGCAGATTCTGTACATGCATGCGAGCCCACACACGCAAGACACAGAAGGTGGTTTAGCTCAATGGGGGGGGGGAGGAGGGGATAAAGAAGAGGGCAGGGAGATGAGTGGATAGGAGGCACGATAGCCTTTCTTTGAAAGAATGTATATATTTTTTTAATATCAGTTATTTTTTGGTGACAACTTAGAAGATGGGATCTAGTTGCTACAAAATTCTCCAACACTGCTTGACATAATTTTGGAAGTAGACTCTACCATTTCTTATAGAACAGATTGGGTGGCTCTAAAAAATGAGCTCATCTAAAAGCCTGGAGTGTTTTCCCTCAAAACTGACATCCAAAGCCCTGCGGACTCCTCTCTGCTTACACAGGGGCTAAAACCTGCAGGCTTAAGGAAATACTTTCATACCCATTTTGTACCATTCCTGTTTCTTTCTTTATGATCAGGTGTGGTTCTCCTGTCACTGTTTCTCAACCCTAGATGGCACATATGACATATTTTTATAGCCACTGATGCATTTCTAAGACAATTCCACAGCTTTTATTTCTTAACAAAGGAGACAATGTAAGAATAACTGAGTTGCCAAAGATTACAGAAGAAAAACTTTAATAAATTAGAGAAAAATAACAATCAATCCATCACTCATATTTATCAGGCCCCAGTAAGTCAAATTCAATTGACCTTCTTCCCCAATGAAGTTGTTCACCTTTTTCCACCAACTCTTCCAGATACCTTTTCTTGCTAGTTTTTACCCTCCTTCCACACCTGTGTGATAGCACCTTCCAGTGAACTACTCTTCGGAAAGTCAAGTGCAAAAAAAGCCAGCCCTCGTCCTGTGGCATGTCTGCCACCCAAATATTTGCTTTGCTGAGAAGTTTCAAGACTTAACAGATTATAGGTTCTTGAAGGACACACTCTGATTTGCTTTAGTCTTCAAGTTCACTATCATACAACGTTCTGTGTTTATTATTTCTATCTATAACTGTCTTAAGGTATAATTTAGTGACTACTCACTAAAATGTCTTAACCAATATATTAAAATTCAATCATCTCTGTTGTCTTCCAGCTTATAATGTTTCTTTGAAATCTAGTTAGATTCTCTTTTATCATTGACCCTGTTCCATAAACCAGCCCTGTCTCCCCAGCACCACTCTATCCATTCCGCCTCCTAAAAGAGAAAAAAAAAAATCTAGCCATTACATAGGCTCAAACATGTGGAGTTTACAGTGAGCCTAAGCAAAAAAGTCGCTTCACTGAATCTTGTAAGTGGGAGTGGCCCGTTTACATCTGTGGCCTTCTGGTACCCAGATCTGTTCATCTGCGTCTTATCACAATTGTTCCTTCAAAAACATTATCTGTGGTTCAGGAGGATTTTCTCACTTTGTGGGCAACAGAAGCCTGACTCCTAATTTGTCATCTTATAAGTAAAACCCAGCTGTTAATTCCGTGGCTTCAGGAAAGTTTGTGCCCTGTGGGAGATTTACATTTGCCTGTGGTGAGTCTCGAGATTTGGTTTATTAATCCAAGGTGCCTTGCAATGGGAAAGAGAGCTGTGCTTGCCCACACACTGGAGCTAGGACTCAGAAGGACTGTTTACCAGTCCATCTGCAAAGAGCCCTTAATGACCTTTAAAATTTCATCAGAACTACAAAAGTCACTTTCCCTGCTTGCATTCCTCAATTCTGGCTCTGCCTCTTGGAGCTGAGCTTGTGGCGATGTGGCTCACAGCTGGGCTGCTTCTTCCTGCAGCCTTAGCTCGCTCCGTGGGGCAGGCCAGTGCAAACTGAATTAATAGCCTATGAGTTTCCTCTGGCCTGCCACATGGGCAGATTCACACCTGGTTTCTCACTGCTTTCTTTCCAAGCCTGGGCCAAGCCAAAGGCACACAGAAACAAGGGAGCAGGACTTAGAATGTATCCGGCTTGGTCTGTATGGTAACAGAGGATCTGTTTGAATCAAATATCACCCCACCCACAAGCCTGAAATCCACGTGGGCTGCTGACAGCTTCTGATCTCTGAGATCAGACCACCCAGAGAACTCTCAACACCCCCTTCACACTCCTAAATATTGGGTAACAAAAGGACCAGTTGAAAGGAAGGCAAAAAGTGAATCAACAGAAAAACAGGAGTCTAGGAACAACTCTGAAACTAACAAAGCTTTGTTACCTATTCAATAGAACTGGGTGGGTGGGTGTTACTAAGGTTGTTTATGGAACTTCCGAAAGAGCCAATGACTTGCCCTAGGCTACAGATGGCAGAGCTGAGACCCCCCAAATCCAACTTTTGGGATCTGAAATGATATCCATTGCCTCTTATTTAGTAACACAGAACCAGACTGAGCCAAAACGAAAAAAGAAAAAAAAAACCAACAACAACAAAAACCACAAACCAAATAACCAAGAAAAAAACCTGAGCAATAAAACAACAAACAACAACAGAACATAGAAGTAGAGGGGAGAAATATGTATGGGGTTTGTGTGTATGGGGTTTTTGTTCTCAATTCGTTAAACTAGTATGTATAAATGGACAGACACACACCATTGCATTGTTCACTAAAATCTAAACAGTTTTCTGGGATATATTGTGTTAGGCATAAGTTTAGGGTTTTTTGTTTGTTTGTTTTTAGGTTCACATGTATTAGTCCTGAAAACAGACTATGTCCCAGAAAGAGTCCAGGTCCGTTCACATTTATTTTTCTCTTAGAAAATTTCTGATTTAAGGGATAGGCACTCTATTCTAGAAGCATATGGATGAATCTGAGTCTAGAGTTCTGGCCCACATTTACAACAAGCTACCTCTTCAGAGAGAGGTAGAGACCGTGGAGCTGAACTGTGCCCAGGCTTTGCAGGATTCATTGGCTCATGGCTGATCCCCCACTGACCACCTCTCTGTGTTCTTAGGGGGAGAGAGAGGTTCAAGTGACAGGGCAGTTGTTATACAAGCAACCAGAACTTGATGGATGAGTTTTCCGCCTTAAAAGTAAAAATGAACTTTCTGACATATGGTAACCATTAGACCTCTGGGTGAGTGAAAACTCTCCATCTCTTCTTTCACAAAGAATCAAAGCTTTGCCATGTTTAAGAAAATGAAACCACAACAAATAAACAGAGAGTAATGGAAGTCTAAAGCCTTCAAAGGCAGTTACCTTGGCACCTTCTTCCAGTAGAGGACAAGGAGAACCCATCTGGACACAGACATTTGAAGCTGCCTTCAGTGTTACTGCATGTGCCCAAGGCACAGATTTCTGGCTCTTCAACACACTCATCAATATCTAAAAGAATCAAATGTGTCAAAGTGAAAATACAATGGACAAACCATCAGGTAACAAATGCAAAGTGTGGAAGTACAAGTGCAACTCAGTTTCAAAACTCTTCCAATGAGGAAGATTTTTCCTGTATCATTATGCTCTGAGAAGCCAGTTTTTCTTTCATCATATAGCTAATAGGAATTTGATGCACTTAAAACTGTGAAGTATCCATTAGCATATGAATATACCTTAACCCTAGCAAGGGCTGATTAAAGTGGTCTACAGTGAAGGCTTGGGTACTCATACGCCCTTGTTTTCCTAGGAGACTCCTGGTTTATGCTTATTGTCCTGGCCTCATTATTAATAGCCTTAAAACTGTCTTGGTTTGGTCAGTAAATTACATGATCATCCTATGTATGGGAAAAGTATGACTACTCTTTCCAACAGACTTATCTTTCCCCCTGATTTTCAGCAGGAATTTGTACTAAAAAAAAAGAGGTTAAGTCTTGATTCTGAGCTATACTACTTTTATCTTCCAGTTTAAGGCAAAAACAGTCTACAAACGTCATCGTTCTTATGTTATTATGTTGCCTTTATGATTACATCATGTTCCTTGTGCCATATTAAGGCATCTGAGCTGCTGCTGATGAATGAAAGACTCCATTCCCATGGGCCCTCCACTCCCACATCCAACCGTTTCTCAAGAGAAAAGCCAACTTTTGTAAAAATGTTCAAGTATTTCTTTTCGTTGTTGTTTTTGTTATTGTTGTTAGGATTCTTTCTCTTGTGGTAGAAATTAACCTATAGGTGGCGACTTCATAAGGATGAGGACAAGGATGGCAGAATGGGCACATTATTTGGTATTTGGGAAGTCATCTTTCTGTCTCTACATTTCCATTCTGTTCATCTTGGGGGAATTTTGCATTAGGGGTAGATAAAGTTGATCTTTAGTAAAAGTAAAATAACACTTAGAATAATTTGCATTTAGGCCTTAATTTTGATAAACTGTTTCTGTTTAGAATATTATCTCTTGCTATGATTTAAAGTGGATATATAACAAAATTTCCCCATGGTATTAAAAGTGGGGAAAATTCTTACTCATTATGGATTAGTACAGACCTATTCAAACGTGGGAGCATGGACTAGGTGACTTCTTAAAAATCCTTTCAGCCTCCTTATTTAGGAAGTCCTGGCAATTTATGTCCTTCATTTAACTCAATGACATATGTATTGATGAATGCAGTGCTATAAAATTGTCTGAGAATTCATTTGTAGTAACACATTTTCACTGCTCTATAGGTAGACAGAGTATATAACCACATTCATCCAAACTTGAATATGGTCATTTAAAGATTTTAGCTGGAGTCAGGAAGCTATTATTAGTTGCATCCTATTGGCACTGAAAACATATAATCTAGGATTTTTTACAAGTTGCATAAAAGCACATTGGAAAAGAGGGTCATACGACCATCCATATGCACAGAGTAAAACAGTGTTATCAGATGTTAGCATGAGAATTGGATGTTCCTGTCTCATCATCTGAGTGCAAGAACATAAGTCAGACCCTCTGCTCTTGGATTTGTTTCTGATAAACTATTCCAAATGAAGACGCCAGCACACCAACACAAAAACTGACTTTGAGAATGCCAGCGCAGTAACAAACACTGCTTACTTCTAAACACTGATAGTCTTCCCACTCCTACCTTCACACTTGTCATTCTGTAGACTGTACCCAGGTGGACAAATGCATCTGTAGGACCCATCCAAGTTTTGACAGGTGCCTGGTGCACATTTTCCAGGTTCTAAAAGACATTCGTTGATATCTGCAAAGAAAAGAGGGAAAGAAAGAAGAGGTTCCCACTGGCGTGATTTCCATCAGGCAGTTAAAATTTCAAGAAACTGGAATCAAATCAAAGAAATACATAAAACTAACATGGAGAAAAATTAATGACCAATAAAAAGAAGCTTTATCATAAAATACAACTGTATTTTATGTAACCTATCACAAATGAACTGTTTCAAGAAAAGTGAAGTATGTGAAAAGTCAGTGGGAATCCAGATTTTTGAGGACACCCAAAGATTGCGTGAGAGCTTTCCACACACAAAGCTATTTTAAAGAAAAAAAAAAAAATAGAAGAAAGCAAACTACACTTGCTTATGGAACAATTTAACTTTCTGTTAAATTTGACAATTTAACTCTTCCCTGCAAATGCAATAACTTGATTTTAAAACTAACAGAGAAATGTGTAATGTCGCTCACACACACACACAGTCTACAGGTAGGATTAGTGTAATTCTACCTTAATTTTTTCCCTCCAGACTTCTGAAGGAAGGATGCTGATAGGGACTGCAGGATTCTTTCATCTTGAAAACATTATTTGGAGGGCCTTCTGGAGGCAGCACTTACCCACACAAGTCCTCCCATCTGGTGCCACCTCATAGCCTTCATTGCACTGACATTGGAAGGACCCCACCGTATTGATGCATTGGCCATTTCTGCAAAGGTTCCCATTTCCAGTTGCACATTCATCAACATCTGCCAAAAAAACATCCTTTGATACATTCCAAAGAAAATGTCATAATTCCAGCAATGATCAAAATCTTTAAAGGGAAAAATACTTATTCTAAATTTCAGTGGCCTTCGCTGGCTCAGCCAAGCATTAAAAATTCCAATAGAGATCTAGTTTGTAACAATACACCTGGCTTTACTCACTTACCAAAACCTAACAAGATTACAGTATTGTATTAATTAGAGATTGATAATTTATATTAGAACTTTATATGAGTTTCACCTTGATCTTCTTTTATATTTCATTTTTAAAAGCTAAAACTGAATTCCTAATATGCAATACAGCTGAGGGTATTATTAAGTGTTCTCATAATCAGAATTACATAAAATTAGCTTGGATCATTAATCTCACTTATAAACAACATAGTCTGTTTTATAGGGAGGATTTTATAGATTCAATAATTGACTTCCTTGAAGAGAGACTATAGTGAAACATTGAGACAAGCAGGCCCACATAATTCCTGAATTATGCAATTTCTATACGAACAATCGCTTTTATATGTTTTAAGACATCATCAATTCATTTTAAATGTATTGAATTCACAGTATGGCATATACAAAAATTATAGCTGCTAATGAGGCATTTTAATGAAAGTTATGGCTGTAGTTACTCTCTTTGGTATTTACTTAGGCCTTACGTTTGACAACTCCTTTAACCAACCGTTAGGCATTACAGAGCATCTATTTAAGAAAACTGGCTGGCATGCCAGAGAGGCTGCTAATTGCAAAGATAACACATCCTTCCTTCCGTGCCTTCTGGTTTGCATACGTACCTATGCAGTCATTGTTGTGGGAAAGGATGAAGCCGTGGTTACAGCGGCAGTTGAAGGACCCGATCGTGTTGCGGCAAGTTCCATTCCCACAGGCGTCTCGCTCACACTCATTTATGTCTAGTGGGAACACGGGGCACAGAGGAACATGGCCGTTAACAGAAGATGAGGTAAGTGGCTACCTGGGGGCTCAGAGACATTGTGCGGTTCACAGTGCATTGGCTGTAGGCTAAGAACATCTTGATTGGCGGCAGCTCGCCGTGAGTCATCAGCAAGAGCCGAGGATCCTAACCTTGGGAATGAACCGTTTTCTCGGTTGGCATGTGGAAGGAGGCAAGCTAAGGACATGAGAACTGGACCAGAATTATTTTACTCTATTTACTTCTAGAATTCTCCACCCTTGCCACTTTTCTCAAATATTTTCACTTGGAAATGGAAAATTCTGTGCGCATCTGGGTCTTGATTTGCTGCCACCTTTGGCAAACTGTAGCCTTTAAGATTCTCATTCCAGTTTCCCAAAAAGCAGTGAGTCTCCTGATATTATCCTGAAATCACCAACAAAATAAATTAGGTTTCTAACTCACCTAATACTTTTAATATCTCTTCCTTCTTCCCAGGCCACCCCTAAAAGCCCATGACTACTTCCACTACTGGTGACTTATCTCACGCTTCTAAACTATCCCAAAGTGATGGCACTTAACTGGGCTCTTCTGATAAACTCTTGCATTATTATTTGTGTTTTTATTGTTCTCTGACTTTTCTCTTTGACTATTCTGTAAAGCTATTTTGGCTTTGCATTGGGACCCAGTAACTAACATCTTCCTTCTAGAGCAGGAGTGCACTTTATTAAGGAGGAAACAAAAATTAAAATGAAAGAATGTTGATCCTGCCGGTTTGCAGGAATCAGGTAGAACGAGGAGGACGAGGGTCCAGGGAGGGATATTCTCTGGGAGTGAAAGACAACAGCTCAGCTTAGCCAAAGGCAGTGTTTAGAGTTAGGATTTCCTTTCCCTTCAAATTTTGGATATGAAGACAAGTTATCTGGGATCCTAAATCAGAAAGCTATTGCTGACCCAGACGGGATCCAATGTGTGTGTGTGTGTGTGTGTCTGAAGACCACATTCAGATGAGTCACACTGCCAGCAATCAAGAGCTACTGCTTTGATTCATTTTTAGCTAAGCTAGTGAAATTCTTCTGTAGGGCAGCCTCCTTGGTAGAAGGCTCCAGAAAATGCAGATGGAAGAGGAAAAAAGAGTGTTTCGCAGGGTGTCATTTCTATGCAGGGGTAAGCTTCCCAGGAGTAAGCAGGGCTGATGATACTCCTTTAACTGAAAAACTGTTATCTGTTCTGAAGAAGACAAAACTTTTTAATAATGTGCCCTAATGGATGAACCCCATTACAACAAAAGTTAAGCTCTTAAAACATTACTCTAGTGATTCTTCTTTTAAGACACTGAATCATGCTCATGAAGTCCCCAAACGACTTAATGGATGTTGCTTGAAAGTAGAAAAAGGAAGGAGGGAAAGAGAGAAAATGATTGATTAATATTTGGTATTTACTCTAAATCATGATCTTGATTTAGTTCTGAAAGCAAAGGGGAAGAGATTTAAAATCTTGAGCTCTTTTCCCCTAGAGAAATGTGTGTGTGTGTGGGGGAGGTTGTTTGTTTTATTTTGTTTTTGTTTCTTTGCTTCTGTGGAATCTACAAATATTCCTTTAAAGATCTGGTACAAACTATAGACGCTTCTCAAAAAAATGCTCATATTCAGACGCTCAAAAGCTCCTCTCTATCCCAAGAAGGCAAACCCACACAGATTTCATATTAATTAACATTAATCAAAAGTATTTTTGTTTTAATATTTTTCTCCGTTTTTCCCTCAGTCAAAAGTTTTTCTGACCTCACAGATAAATGAGTATGGAGGAAGAGATTTATTATGTTCAGATTGCCAAAGATTAAAGACCAAAGGCTGTTAATGCTACAGGCCTGCTTGTGTTTTTATTTTACAAACAGCAAAACTAATACTGGAGGTTTAGTATTAACTTCTCTATGTATTTAGATGCAAATGAATTTTTCAATAGGCTATGAGCTAAAACGATAATCACACACTCACCCAAACACATGGTTTGATCAGCATTTGTTTTAAAACCAGTGTGGCAAAGGCAATAAAAACTTCCAACTGTGTCAATACACTGTCCATGGCTGCAAATATTGGGGATTTCTTGACATTCATTACGATCTGTGGATCAAAAAGTATCGTTAATTATCTTAGGTAGAGTTGAGGAGACAAAATTGCATTCAATAATTTAGTTCCAGGTCATGCTCAGGATTGATCCTAGCTCTAAACCAAGGCAGTAGAACGGATACTGCCGTTATATTTATTTTTACCTCAAAGTTAGTTAAAACTTACTCTCATTTACTGGACACATTCAGAGTATGTTAACAATTGATGAAGGGATGGAAAAAATTCTAAAAGGTGAGAAAATGTAGAAGTAGCATGGGGAAGAGGAATCCAAGCTGGGAGATACTCCATCTGATTGTGTGCCTAAGCAATATCATAGACTGTGGAGTGAGTTCAGTTTCTGTCTTGTCAAGTTTTGGTGCCCCAAGTCATGGACCCTTCATGGCTTCCTTTGGAAATTTATATCAAAGTCAAACAAATTCCATTGCTAAGATAGGTTTTCCTAATGGAAAACCCACACTGTCCCCTGTTCAAGTTTCACTTCATTGTTTTGTCTTACTCTTATAATCTTTTATTTCATCTCAACCAAGTCTTCATGTCTGCACAAGGCTCCTTTTAGCCCTTGACAATCCTAGTAATGTTTCTTTTTATTCATATTCATTCAGAGGAAAGCCCTGTCATCTTGCCTCTGCCAGTCTTTAAGCTCTAAATTATATTTATCATCAACTGAATCTTTGTTGCTCTCCTAAAATCTGATGATCCTCATGAGGGGAGGAATTAATTATATGAATCTACAAATGACATAATTACATGCCTACTTATGTCTTTAATTTTGTAAAGCTCTCAAGACTCTATGTTTAGGACAATGTAATCTGAAGAGTACTGTATCATCCTGGTTTTCCTCTTGTCATAAAAGAGAGCCAACAGCAGATGCGACTTGAGTATAGATTCTATAAAGCACAGCAATTTCCCTGCTTCCATCGGAATACTCCAAATTTGCTGTCAGCTGCTGGGAAGACAAGTGGGAATGGGCACTTTTTGCTGCCCAGAGCAGTTGTGCTTCCAGAAGAAAGATTTGCCCTCTATTTCCTGTGCCCAGGCTGCAATTTTTATGTTCCCCCCTTCCAATATACAGAACATTAGCGTTGATGACCATATAGTTTAGAAGTCTCAAGTGAGCTTGAATACATCATCTTAATGGAGTAATTGGGACCCAGCAACTTAGAATCTACTGCTTGTTTATCTAGAAGTGCCTATTACCCTAACAAATTATGATCATTCCCACTGGAGAAAATGGGTTTCAAATGAGCAGACTGGATAGGCAGAAGAAATTTATTTCCATTGCTAAGCTTTATAAAGGGAGCTGGTTTTGAGGATGGGTATCTCAGAGCCTACCAGAGTTGGGCCAAACCGTGGGCGCCCTCAGGTAGTACTGAATGTCCAAGTATGCAAGGGACCAGGTCTGTCTTATCTCTGGGGCCCACAGGAAACGGAGTGCACTAAGGATGTTCTTAGAGAAGGAATTAGGAAAAATCCAATTAGGAATTTTCTTTCCCTCGTTGCCTATTTCATGATGGTTTTAAGAAAAGGAAACATGGAGCACTTTGTGGTTTTAATGGTAAAATAGCAAGTTACAATTTTAGAGAACTTAATTGTGAAGTTCACTTTGTCTGGAAACCAGAAAACTAGGCTTCTGCAAGCACCAGGATTTGAGCCCCCAGGAAATTATCTCTGAGGCAGAGATAAGAGGTTTAAACAGGGTCTTAGGGGGAAAAAATCCAGCAGACAGAGATCAGGAAGAAGTGGTGGGGCAAGATATGTCTCTTGCCTTCAGCCGGGCAAGACATTTCACAAGGGGGCTGCATTTGCTCTAAGCACACAGCTGCTCGGGTTGGACTAGCACCCTGGGCTTAGATACCTACTTGTTTTCTCAGCAACGCGGGTAATATGGCCAGCCGTTAAATAAAAATATAATGTTGGAAAGGAAATTTGGGTTCTTTTCATCTTAAACACAGGACAAGAGGAGTATTTTTGCAGCATGCTTGAAGAAAATGTCATGCATAGGATGGCATCGAAGACATTTTAACAGATTTTAAAAGACATAAATGAAGTTAATTCCAGAGTGAAGTCTTTAGCCCTAGAGGCTGTATAATTGCAAAACTCAAGTACATTCCCTTTCTTCTGAGGATTCTAATGAATGAGGGAAGGTGAGTGTTGGCTACAAACAGCACTCACTCATGGTACTTATCCCTGGTTAGTGCTGGATGAGTTTTATTTGTGCTAATGTTCTACAAGAAAATAAGGCAGGGCTTAAGCCCCAGCAAGCCCTGGTTGGATGTGCTGTCTTGATGTATAAATAGCTTGTCCCACTTCTCGCCTGAGTGTGAAATGGTGTGAAATGACACGTTCTGTATTATCAGCAACTCCTTATTTTGATTGGAATTATTCTGCCCAGTTTCAAAGAAATATAAATTAAGAGCAAAATGCAGGGAAATGGTATAAATGCCAACTTACGCGAGGGCACTGTGACTCATATCAGAGACGTCCCCACTTTTCCTGTCCTGTTTTTTTAATACACGAATAACAACGGCTTTGTTGACAAAATGCTAAACACTTGCACATGTTCCTTTAAACCCAACAAAACAAGCCTTGATTCTCAAAGTGAGTTTTTGTTCTGCTATTACACCCTCTTCCCACCGAGGGCTAATAAAACAATGCAAAATACCCTACAGAGAACAGTACACTTCCTACCACTTAATCATTGGTAGGCAAGGAAAGCCAAGGAAAATCTGACCACATTCCCTTGTGTTGTTTCATTCACAAATGCATAAAATATCCCAGAAACTCTTTGGGAGATGGACCATAGCAAAATAACACATTCTTCCCGACCTCCATGCTAAATATACAGTGATTTATAGTTACTCAAAAACTCAGATGAAAATCATTCCAAGGGGTAACTTGGCTTCTGGGGTGAAACACTGGTGTTTTAATTTTGGGGCCACTGACTGGAAGAGGCCATCAGATATTAAACCTTTACCATCCACTCAAGCTAACTCTGCCCTCTTATTCCTACCGCCTCTGTGACAAAAGGGAACAATGCAATAATCTATCCTCTAGGGGGACAGTTTCTCATTTTACTGTAGGTGACTTATAGCAAAAAAAAAAAAAAAAGGGCTGTTAATGTTTGCTGCCCTTGCTGCCCTCAGTTCTGTTAGATGTTTAGGAGCAAAAGTGGTGCTGTTGGTCCTTTTTGCTTGGTTTATGCAGGTTAATCTAACTCTGCTCAGAAGAGGTTCACTGTTGAGAACTGAGGTATGTGGCTGGGAAGGTGACAACTTCCTGTCTTAAGAGGGACGATGTAAAAAGGACATAAAAGAGCATTTGGCTCCAAATACTGGTCAGGGGACTCTGTGTGTGTGTGTGTGCGTGTGTGCGCACGTGTGCATGTGTGTATTTTGGGAAGGGGTTCAATATAGTTCTTGTTTTAAAAACATCACCTCTATGAGTGTTTAGAAATTCCCACAATTTTCCTTTTTGCTAGTCTAACCACTAGAACACAGCAGTCTGAACCATAACTTGTGTATTCTCCAACCTGACCTTCTCAAGAAAACCCCGGGGTGTGAGGCGTGGCAGAGCTCGCCCAGGGGAGGCCCGGGCACCGGCCGGGAGCCACTCACCGTTGCACTGGCCCGTGGAGGTGAAGCGGTAGCCAGGCTTGCAGTCACAGCGGAAGCTGCCCGCCGTGTTGATGCACTCGGCGTTGCGCTGGCACACGGGGCCATTCTGACACTCGTCGATATCTCCAAGCAGAAGAGGATTTCATTAGAAGGGGAACAGAACCCGGGGGAGGGGGGTCCAAGGTGCTGAAGCCTCTCACAGAAAACAGATTTCTATTTTCTTATTTTGATCAGTTCTATTGAATAGACAAGGGAACGCTGGAGATTTATTTTCTAGTTTTCCCACTTTTTAAATATTTTTCATAATCGTGAGTACTTGGTTTATGACCACATATGGACTCTAATGATTCTGTATCTTAAAAAAAAAAAAAATCCTAGGAAACGTCATATTTTGCTCAAAGCCCCTAGGATTTTATAATTCTATCAGGTCACTTTCTTCCAGAAGGTTCTAAGTTCTGTAAGCAAGGCATCTCAAGATTTCATGCACATACGAATCACTTGGGGTCTTGTTGAGAGGCAGATCTGATTCAGCCTGTCTGGGGAATGGCTTGAGATACAGCATTTCCAATAAGCTCGCAAATGACGCTCTGATCGGTAGGCAGTGTGGGAACTACAGGGCTATAGGGGCTCCTGCTTAAATTACTGCCACATGGCAGTCAGATCGAGGAAACTTAATGTAAGAGGTTGCACATAAAACTACTGAGAACAACCCAACTCTCACTATCAAAGAAAAGAATAAATGGGTACTCAGGGGGTTATTTGCCTCTCTTTGCTTTCCTTTCTTTAATCAGGTAGCTAATATAGTTCGAATTCATGGCATTGTGAAAGTTACTGTATAGTCCAGGCTATCCTGTGGGGCACGATACATGTTCCCGGCCCTTGCTCCTCTGGAACAGTCTAACTTGGGCTAAGTCTGGGAAGCAGAATAGCCTAGAACACAGACAGAAGCTGGCTCTGAGCACCAGTACTGGGGTCTTACAAAGCGGGCTTAACCCAAGAGGTTCCCCCAAGGGGGCGGCAAATAAAGTAACGGATGCCTCACCCATGGCGGGAAACCTCCAGACTACTGTCATTCAGTGGGGGTTCTGTCTAATGTGGGGTGGGGTGAGCCTCTCTGGGCAACAGCAGAAATATGCCCGCCTTGCGTTACAATGCGCCCAAGACCAGCTCCACTTCACCGAGCAGGTCTGCCCTGGTCTTATGAGCAGACAGAAACGTGGAGGGTAGCCGGTCTCTGCAGAAGCTGGATGGTATCACACACATTTCTGTGGAGCCTCAGCTGCCTTGCTTGGATTACAGGCGTACTTGAAGAGAACAGATGGATATTCCCTAAATCCCTTCTGGAATCCATCCTAATTTCAGGCTTCCTGAGGTATACATGAAATCAATCTCTGTCTTCTGATTCCGAGAGCTAAGAGTGTGCCGGGCAGTGGTGGACTCTGGATGAAATATTCACCCTGATGATGGATATCCTGTGAAATGGGCCCCAAAGGTGGGAATGCTTTGTAATCTCAATATCCACCGCCTGCTACCTCGACAGCAAAATGCCTTATGCGGGTTTTCAACCTCATGGAGATAGCAACGGCTAGGCTGACTTGGCAGTCAGAGGGAGCCAAGCCTACAGGTTTGGGATCTCTAAATGGAAGAGAACAAAAGAGGCCCCAGGAAAGTGGCAGGCATCCTAGGCATGTATGAAAGGGGAAATATTGGCTATGAGGAAGACAGCCAATGTTAGATTATCTGCTCATCTGCTGTGGGCTCCTCTCTCTTCTGCATCTCACTTCCTCTCCTGCTTCTTCTCCAGACACCTGATCCTTGGTGACCTTCCAAAGCACAGGGGCCAGGGCCAAGGTCTGAGATGACCATCTCCTGAGGAAGGCTGTGGATGACTGTCACCCCATTCCCCACCCCCCCACCCCCAGCCACAGCAGGCAGAAGTAGGGCCATGTGAAGAGAATTTAACAGGCATGTGCTGAGCACCATAAGTTTACTCGTGTTCTGTGAGTTTGTCCCTAGTTTAGGGGGAAAAAAGGTTTTTTTAACGTTAAAATGTCAACATATGTGCTCTAAACACACGCTCTAAGCGGTAATAGCCCTTTCTGACATGAACAAAAACTCTGCAAGGGGCCCCAACTTTAAGTATTAAAGAGACAATTATTCCAGCTATCCGAGGGCACATGGTATATTTAATAACCAGTAATGTCCCTTTTAGTAAAATGTGCAAGTACACTATCTTCCCCAGATGTAGGAAAAATATGAAGTGCTCTGAGGAATGCACAGAATCACGGTACGTACACATGGCAAGGGGAGGTAATTTGAAAATGAAAAAAGTACCACTTGCATGCATGCCAACATTCTTCATATAAAATCGAATTTGCTGTACTTGCCATCTGGAATTCTCTCATGCATTTGGAATATTTGCAGTAACCTTGTTTTCACTTGGGAGTAGCACAGGCTCCATGTGGAAGGGTACACTAATTTTGAGATTCGAGTAAAGAAGACCGCCCACCACCCATGCTCACTTGCAAGCAATGTGAAACAAAAGCAATCTATGTGACACACCCAGCAGCTCAAGGCTTACTCCTATCAGCTGGGAAATTGAATACGTTGTGTCTGTGTGTGGGGGGGTGGGAGTATGTCCTGTTTTTTCCACTGGGAGTTAGGGAACTTTTTTTGCATGGAAAAAATGATGTTCCACATGGTGCCCTACATTATTGCTAGAGCTTGATGGATTTCTGAAATTCCAACGTTGTGAAATTGGCCAAGTCTGTGTGGGCAAGTAGCTCATCAGTGGGCTCATTTCTGGACATGATATAGAGACATCGCTTACCTTCACAAACCAACAACTTATCATTATAGAAGAAGCCCACTGGACATTCACATCTGAAGCTGCCGACCATGTTGATACACACTCCGTTTTCACAGACCCCTGGGATCTCCCGGCACTCGTCAATATCTGGAAGCAGAGCAGCCACGCATGAGTGATGGGCCAGCGCGTGATCTCTGTGCAGGGCAGATGGACGCCGAGGGCTGGCAGCTTCTAACTCAACGTTTCCATAAAGTCCAAAGCCAAAAAAGAGAAAGTGCATGGGTGTTTGGATGGGTGTGTGTGTGTGTGTTGGGGTGGTGGTGATGGAAATGGATGATGTCAATCAATATCAAATCAAGATAACAAACTGCTTTCCAGACACTCTGTCTGAATTCAGTATCTGGATGCAGTGTCTGTTTTTTGGTTTTGTTTCAGTCATCAGCTTTGTCCAGATGGGAGCCATCTTGGTACCGGATGAGGAGAATCAAGGCACCTCTGAGAGGAAGGGGACTCTCGGCCCAAGGTGCTCAGTGGTGCTTGGCTCCCTGGTGAAGTGCGGAGGAGCCCATGGCCAGAGACAGCTTGGATCTTTCGAATTCCCCTTCAACAGCCCCTTCCTCCTTCACGCGGCTTTGAAAAGTGGGTAAGGAGGTCTGCGACCGTGAGCTGGGCCCGTGGTGACTGTGGGGGTCAGCACTGAGGAAGGGCTGTTGCTGCGGAGCGTGGCCTCCTGGGGCCAGGGGCCGCGGGGGCTGTGACAGCACTGCTTTACCAGGGCCTAGCATGCTGTCTGAGGCACTTCCAATTTGCTAAATTAAGAACCAGTATCTGGAAGTTGGATTGCTGAGCATTAAAACAGGACCAAAGTAGGAATGACAGTAGAACCACAACACAGGCTGCTTTGAAAGCAGGGCTGGGCAGCTGGCGAGGCAGCGCTGTGGACAGTGTCACCTCCTCACCGGCATGGTGGTGACCTGCTCTGCCTGACCTGCTCTCAAAACCCAACCTCTCAGTGTCTTTGAGGATAATCGTTAACAGTGGAGTGTTCACAGTGTCTCCCTAGCTATATACCTGGCCTGTTTCTCAGCACTCGACTGGACTTACTCACTGAATCATCACAACCACGCTCTGAGACGGTCACCAGGCCCCGTGCCCACCATCGCCGTGCAGATGACGGAACTGAGGCCAAGCCAACAGATGGAACTTCCAAAGGCCACGGAGCTAGGAGGAGGCAGAGTCAGGATCTGACACCAGGAATCCGCTGACACGCTATCCTGCCTCCTTCAGGCTTCTCCAGGTCACAGTGTCACAAAACCATAATCAAATTACTTATTATCCCAGAGGACCCCTCCGAAGCACTTCCGAAGGTGGGAGGGGATGTAAAGCTCTGGTCCTTCCAATCCACTAGGTATCTGTCACCACGCTGTTGAGACACTTCAGGCGACATATGATAGTCAGGAGCCTCTGCAAGGATCTCTGTCTGCCTGAGTCATCGAAAGACGGCCACGGTTGTATGTGGAGCTGACGAGAGTTCTCACGGTTTCAGAATAATCACGCTCTGAAGGCAGCCTGCTTTGAAGGAGAAATTTGACAGACCGCAGCTTTCTTTTAGACCCCTTTCTGAAGGGTTTGATTTTGTTGGAAAGCAAATTGATCTCTTTAATGGAAAACACAGCTTGGTGTATGTGGCTATTTTGAATACAGGTGATTAGGTTTTTGAATTTTTCACACACCTGTTGTTCATGTCCTTAAAAGCTTATGTAAAGTAACATCACAACTGTGCCCTCAGCAAACAAAAAAACAATTCAGATGACATTCTTTTAGTTCAAACGTGAAACATTATATTCACATTCATTTATTTTAAATATAAGTGATGTATTATCAAGTTTAACAATAACAGACTGGGTCAAATTTCTAGCCATTGTTAGGCATAAAATAGCAAAAGGATATATTAAAAATTTATTTTCTTTTCCTGTCTGGATTTCATTTGAGCTTCAACTTGGAGAAGTTTATATTTTAAGACAAGATTAACAAACTTGCTATAGTTTTAACCTCATACGAAAGGGGTTCTATATGCTAACAATCTTAAGACCTTTCAGAAGGAGAGTATAAAGCTCAACTAAAACAAAGTTTCTCAGTCATCTAAATATTTTGTCATGGTGGAATTTGGTAACAATAAGTATATTGCTAACTATCACATTTCCAGCTTTCAAGAGCTTGAGGCAAAGCAAGCTGTGAGTCAGGACTGGATTTGGGTCCTGGCTCTGTTATTAATTAGCTAGGTGACCTCGGCCGAGTCCCTTCCCGTCTCTGGGCCTCTGTCCCCTCAGCTGTAAAACAATGCATTTGGACCACATGATGTCTGAGACGTCTCCAGCTCGCTGGTGGACGATGTTGATGCTGTTTTAATCTTTGCCTGCTGCCCACCTTGGAGGGCAGGCCTTGCTGGGGTCATGCCTGGCTTGTCCATGGAGAACCGTTACTATTAAAGACCACTTATCTTTGGATCAGAGATTGTAGGGAGATGAAAAGATCTGTTTTGGGAAGGGGAAAAACAAAGCAGCGAGGGCCAGGTGTTTCATGCCAATGTCATCTAGCAGCTTTTCCTTCCAAACCATGAAGTTTCTTTGGACGTTGACTTGACTGTCGAGCCATATGGATTTGGCACTAAGGGAGCCAGGCTGATTGCTGGACCAGACCCTTGTTTTCTTAAACAAGGTCACTGGAAAGGCTGATGTGGATTTCAGTTTACTTATTAGGAATAAGGTGGAACAAAGCAAGATGGTGATGTTTGCTACCAGACACAATCGCTCAGACTTAGAGGGGCATCTAAGGATGCATATAAATCACACTGGGGAAAGAGTCTGAGAATGCAATAGCTTTCCATCTACTTTTATGTTATTTGCTTTTAAACCACAAAGGCCTTGCCTCCGCTGGCTGAATGTTGTGCAGGACTTCTGAATCTTGCACGAGCACCTCTGGTGGTGTAGTGGTCTCCGCTCCAGTTACCAGATGGGGCCTCCGATTGGAAAGATTTTTTTTTTTCTTAATTTCACATCTGAAATTCCCAAAGCTGATGACTTGAGGAGATTCCCCACGAGATAAAACTGATCCCCAGAAGGGCTTTATGTGAACAACCTACACATAAAGATCGGTATGAAAAGTCATGTGAAACTCACGTCTTAGAAGAAAAGATTAGGAGTTGCAGTCAAATCAAACGTCAACTGGCCCTACTCCCAGAATCTCTCTCTTTGTTGATGCCTAGGGTTGGTTTAACTACGCTTGATTGTAATTTTGTGAAAAGCTTTCCAGCCCCCTTAATCACGAGCAGCAAATGCTGCTGCCAATTAGGTGTCGCTGCACTTTGTTTCAAACTAAGCATCAGGGTTTCAATAAAGCTAAATGGCATTGTTTAACTATTTTTTCCTTCTAAGAAAAAAAAAAAAGAAAACTGAGAAAATAAGGGTGTGGATCCCCTTTCTTAAACACAAAAGCGAAAACAGAAAATGCCAACAGTGGCCCCATAACTCACCAACAGGTAAACCGGTGTAAATGTCGATGACGAAGCCCGGCCTTTGACTTCCACAAAGTGTAGCGAATTCATCTGTGATGATGACACGAAGATGGGGCGAGAGGGGCAAGAATAAGTGTCAGCAAAGAGCAGCGACTGGGCTGAAAGAACTTACTTCGTAAATGTCTTCAAAAATATTTATCTGTATTTTAAAGAATTTAAAAGAAGAAATAAATCTGAAAGTTCCCCCAGATGTTGCAACCTTGCCCTTAAGGCAAACACTGAATGAAAAGTGAGCTCATGTTGACGTATTACTAAGGAAGAAGCAGAGGTCTCCACATCACTGCCCACGCATTTGGATGAGCTTGCCTGTAGGAGTTTGGGTTTCTAGAAGGATGTTGTTCAGCTCTGAACCCAGGGACTGGCAAGAGTGCCTCTTTCCACTGGCATTGAGGGATCTAGGATTTGAGGAATGCTTACGAAAGCCATTTCCTCAGTAGATCGGGGGAGACCGTTGCAAATCTAGTCAAGTTCTTGACATCAGGTCAATTAATGACCAGCTCAGGTCAAACAACCAACTTGTGTCATTACTTCAATTTGGGGAGCTGGATTTCATTTGGTGCGGCTCTCTCCTTCTTACTCCCTTCCTCCCCAGACCCTCTATCTTCCTCTCACGTGCCCAAATCATCAACGTTGATAACAGAGGATGAATGAAATGTCATCTACAGTCCCTTTTAACTTTGAGGTCCTGTAATTTCAGACCCCGATTGTAACTGGTAGAACATTGCTTCCATCTAAGCTCAAGGTGGCCATTGCCCTGTTGGTCAAACCTACTGAAAGGTTTCCGGAAGTACTTTAATCAAAATGAAGTATGTTCTTCCGCTAATGCTTTATTTCCTTGACATCCAAGTGCCTGATTCCAACAAGTACAGTGCCAGCTGATACTGGTCATCCAGACAAATCTCAGGAACTCCCTAAATGTGTGCAGACTATATAACTAATGAAAAGCCATGTCTCAATTTGGCCAAGATTCAAAACAAAGGCGAAATCTTGCATTTTGTATTTAGAATACTTAAATTCTTAAAAACTCAGATATTTCTGAAAGTAAATGATAGTCCTTATTTGGGGTTTCCATGGCAGCCTGTAGGGGAACAGTGATCTGTTAAGGTAAAAAAAATACTAGAACTTTTATTTCTCTTTGTAAAATCTAATTTAAGATTTTTTTGTGACTATTTTTTAATAGGACACCTTGTGAAAATAATACATGCAATAATAAATGCATTTTTAAAAAGATTTTATTTATTTAATTGACAGAGATCACAAGTAGGCAGAGAGGCAGAGAGACAGAGAGAAGGAAGCAGGCTCCCCGCTGAGCAGAGCGCCCAATGCGGGCCTCGATCCCAAGACCCTGAGATCATGACCTAAGCTGAAGGTAGAGCCTTAAGCCACTGAGCCACCCAGGTGCCCAATAAATGCATTTTTTAATCTAATTGAAAAAAAGACATATACATGTAGAGTTTTACATGTAAATACACACACCAAGTACATGTAACCTCCATCCTTTTTGTTGCTAGGTATGTGTAATCAAAGGATTTGAAGACCATTGGTTAAAAGCAGGGGTTAGGAATTTTTTCTTAAAAGGGTAAAGAGTAAATATTTCAGATTTTGCAGGCTGTGCAGTCTTTATTAAAATTGCTCAACTATTTCATGAAAGAAGCCATAGGAAATAAATAAATAAACAAACTGAGATGACTGTGTTTAATATAATTTTTTTTTTTACAGACATAGAAATTTGAAATCCATATGCTTTTCGGGTCATGACCTACTCTTGTTTTGATATTTTCCAACCATTTACAAAATGTAAAAAACATTCTTAGCTTTTGGGCCATACAAAAATTGGTGGTGGGCTGGATGTGGTCCATGGGCTCCAGTTTGCCAACCCCTGGTCTAGAGACATCTTGCAGACTGGAGATAATTCTTGGTAATTCTAAGTGGCGATGATTCCATTATTTCTGGAGTAAAAAATGGATAAACTGGTATATTTTCCTAAAAATGAATATTGTCTTATGCCTTGCCAGATAACGCCAGACAAGAGATTTAATATCTTCCAGATCATTGTGGGGAATGTAGTAGGTACTACAGAATGTTCTACTCAATACCTACATCACAGTTCCTTCACTCTAAATAATGATGTCATCATTTACCAGCTGATATAAGAACCATGCGCCAATTACTTCATTTACTCCAAGGAACTGGTTTAGACTTTTTTTTCTAATAAACAAATAACATCATATAGATTTTTCTCTCTGATGATATATGAAAAAATTTCTCTCAAGGAGGGTTATGCTTTTGTGTGGTGCTAGGTTTGCTTTATAGTCTCTGAGACTCTTAACCTTGGTTCTCGCTCCCTTTTTATATGAGCTGCTAGGAAGTTTGGAGCCAAACTCATTGCTCATCTTTGGCAAGTGTGTAGAAATTCCCAGTTTGGATTTTTGCATATTAGCCTCGCTCCTTGCTCCAAGTTTCTTACCCTTGTTTGCCATTTGCCTTAGGCCTTCTTGTTTTACATTGAAATCTTTGTGGGTTGCCTTAGATTCTTTTTGGAACAAGACCTGTTATAAATAAGTAAGAATAATAGGAATATGGCTCGCCAATTTGTCACATGGCTTTGCCTAATGTTTCTAGTCCTTCAGCGACATGGTGAACGCCATCACAATAACAATGTCTGTAGCTTTATGATATGCTGAGTCTATAAGTCTGGTGAATGAACTAGTGTACAAGTTAGAAAGTGTATCCTATGACTCCGTTTTCAGCCGGAAAGACCAGAATCAACGGTGAATTCAAGCAATTGCCTTTGTGAGTAAATTTCTGCTGAGAAAGATCAGCAATGAACTCTTTTCGTCCTTTGCTGAGGCTCATTTCCCCAACAGTCCCTAGGTAATTCATCAACCTGTGTTTTTGGTAATGGCGCGACTCACCTGTGCTTGGGATGGGACACTGTTCACAGGGCTTATTCCAGGCCCGGCCAATGTTGTAGGAACAGCAGCACATCTTCTTGGTCATATTGAACAAAAGTTCTCCATCGCAGGTCTGGTTGTCAGCATAATAGTTTCTGTAGCAGAGACTTCTTCTCATATCTAGAGGGAAGTGGTTGGTGATGTCTCAGGGAGAGCATGACAGATTTCTAAGGGGGCACTCAAGGGGTGCCCTTCTTTTGGATTTATTGCAACTTGACTTTGATGAGAGCTGGGACAGCCTGCCCTTACACAATTTTCTATCCACATGTGCTGCTGTAAGAAAGGGGACTTTGCGAAACGTGCTCCCTGGTATTTATACCACAGAACGAAGTCATTATGGAGCTGCAGCATTAATAAACTTTACACGACTCTCCACCCAGTCTCTTAGTAACAATTCTCCCCTGCTCTTTGGCAGCAATTTTCTCATTTCCGACTCATGGTGTTTTAATACCGTAGGCCAGTGCTGTAAATATAATTATATAAAGATACACCCAAAGTCAAACAAAAGAAGTACTATGAAACTGTCGTTTGGGATTTTCCAACATTACATTTTAAAGAAAACTCCCAACCACCCACACAAGGTGGGGAAAAAAGGCCAGGCTTACGGTTTACAAGAGAGGAGGCTCTCACCAAGACAGTGAAAGGGTGGCAGGCAGCACTCGGTCTGTGATTAAGGTAACACTAAGGACCAGCTGCTGGGCTTACAGGTGAGGACCGACCCTGCGTGATTCAGGAAAGCTTGGACTTACCCATGCAATTATTCCCCCCATTCACTTGCATGTAGTCTGGTGGGCAGATACAGGTGTAGTTGCCGACAGTGTTGTAACATGTTCCTGGACCACAAATTCCAGGGGTTTCGCATTCATTCACGTCTGGAATCGAAAGGGAAAGTGGTATGTGAACATGAAAACTTCACTCTGCGCAATAGCCCGAGACTGGGCGTCCCCATAAATGCTGACGGTGGTGGAGACGATCCACAGGGGTACTTGGAAATCTGAGTAAGAGGATTAGAGGTTTAATTCATCAGTGTCCTTTGTCTATGTGTGTTTCCAGGAAAGGAAGTTCCAGAAAAAGAGGTTTTGCCTTGTGATGTGAGTCCCTAATAAAATGAGCCCATAACATCCTCAAATACATGCAGAGATGGAAATGTGGACAAATTAAAATTCTCATCTACCCTTCAGCTAATGTTTCATACGTTCTCAAAATCAGTGGAAGGCTATGATATACCCTGAAGCCTTCAACAACTAGCTTCACGAACCTGCATTGGTAAGGGAGGATGGAAATAGACATTCACGTCCCTGTCCCCATTTTTAAACATAGCAATTGATTCTAATCTTTATTAGTTCTGGCGGTCTTAGAGCTACATCATCTACATGGTGATACTGAACTGATCCCAGTGAGGTTGTCACTTCCCAAGGTCACCTAATAAGCCTTTTGGAGAGCCAGAGGAATATTTCCCCTCCAGGATACAAGGAGGGATCTTCCCTAACTAGCCGTGTGACTCCTGCATATAGAAGAAAACCATCCCCCTCCCCCCCAGCCTATGGTCCAAAGGCTCAGAAAGTCAGGACTGACCAGCAGTCTCCACCCGTCCAGCATCACAGGATGAACAAGAGTTATCACTGCTGCCCTAAAACCGAAGAGGCTGCCTGACTAAGGGTAGCTCTTTTCGGTGCATTTGTACAGATGATAAATGGTGAAGAGCAGGAAGAAGAGGAACTCAGAACCTCTCAGAATATAGAAGTCCCCGAATGAGTCCTGTGCCACTCTAACAGACAGGGCTTTTCTAACGTGCCCAGAAAACTGCAGACACAAGTGGGACTACGGCCCAAGATAATAAGATTCCATTTCTCTTAGAAAAAGTGGAAAAGCTGGAGTTGTATTGGAAAGGACGGCAGGTCGGAAACATTAATACCAGCTGCCCCACGCACAGCTGCTCATGTTCGTGGTTAGACCATTGCACCGTCTCGCTAAATTCTTAGTTTTACTAGTGATTCTATGCTGGTGTTGGGGGTCGGGTCTCAGGAGTTGAAAGAGCTCCTCGTCCTCTAAGGACCGCTTACCATCACACACTCTGGTGTCCTCGTTCAGGTAGTAACCGGTTGGACAGCGGCACTGGAAACTGCCAAACGTGTTGATACATTTCCCGCCTTGGCACAACCCAGGGAGCTCCTGGCACTCGTCAATGTCTATCACAATGAAAACAACGGCATTTCTTCAGCATTGTCAATAAACCCGAGGAAATTCAAAATGTACAGACTCGAAGATGAAGGATACAGAATTACCTTCCAATATAACGGTGATAGGATTGGGCCGAAAACCTTCTCCTCCAGGACAAAGAATTTTGTACTCAGCTATTGAAACAAACAATCAAAAAAAAAAAATCAAAACGAGTTCTTTTAAATCAAAAATGTCTAGGAACAGTGTTCTCAAGAGAAAGACGGACATATCCAGCTGAAAATATTCATTTTCAGGAATCTTCAGAAGCTACCCCACCCATCTGAAGCAAGTCAACAACTTTGTATATATGTGTTATTTTCAAATGGTTTTTACTATGTGTGTCAAATAAGTGTAAGCCTGCTGTCCCTACTCTTTGGACCCTCCACCTACTCTCCTGGTCTCATGTTCTTGGAACTATTTTATTCCCTATCGCTGTCACTATTTATTTGCAAAGATTTTCTTCCCCTTTTTATTTTCTAACAGACTGCTCCATTTTTATGTTTTGTTCAGCCTCACTTCTTCTGTAAGGCTGTAATTCCTTCCTTAATAATATTAATCAGCTTGTTTCCAAAACCCTTTCCAAACAGAACCTTAGGAAAAGTCTTTTCTTTTCTCTTTTTTTCTTTTCCTTCCCTTCCCTTTCCTGCCGTTCCCTTCCCTTTCCCTTCCCCTCTCTTCCTTCCTCCCTAACATTATATTTATTTGTTAGAGAGAGAGACAAAGAAAGAGAGAGAGAGCACAAGCTGGGGAGAGGGGCAAAGGGAGAAGCAGGCTCTCAACTGAGCAAGGATCCTGATGTGGGCCTCAATCCCAGGACTCCGGAATCAGGACCTGAGCCAAAGGCAGATGTTTAACCGAATGAGCCACATAGGAGCCCTTCCCATCCCACTTTTCTCTTTAATACCTAGAGATCTTTCTTGCCCCTCTTATTCTACTGAGGGCAGCACTGATTCCCCTACTTTCCTAAACCAACTTTCTATAGCGTCCTTTGATTCCTTCCATTAATTGTCATTCAAATATTTCATGCAAGAAAACATTTCTTTCAGTGCCATGCACCAGCAGTGTAATACATAGAGGAACATATGAATAAGAATGAACCTAATGTGCTGTGCCATCCTGGTGAGCTTCAATGAGAATCAGCTCTTTCATAATCATCTTGGTCTTTCCAAATCTGATAATCCCTCTCCTGTCTTTCTGAAATGCTATGTGGTGTGTATGCCTAAATGTATACATGGATATAATCCAGTTCCAGCTCTGATCCAATGTGGGGTAGTGTGAACCTCCGTTGCTTTGCCAGTCATTATTAATCAACAGAGATGACTCTCCTACTTGGCTTGCTTCTTTCAACATCAATGAAATTAACTATTCCCCTCTTTCTTTTGTTCTTTCCTCTTCTTCCTGCAAACATCTACTCTTTTTAAGTCTTCTCTTTCAGGCCACATCCTTGCTTCAAGGACAATTAAAAAATACCCAAAGTCATCACTACCTCTGCCATTGAGAACTGGCTTGCCTTTCTTAAGAGAGAAGAGAGAAGGAGATGTTGGCTAAGTGAGCATTCAAACCTGTGCTGAGTGCTTGACATGAATGACTTCTTTTAATCCCAGAAGGCATGATATGAATGAGGAAACTCAATCCTTCTAAGTGTAACTGGCCCAAAGTGACATGGGTGGCAAGCGAGAGAGTCCTAACTGGCAGCAGGAGTGGGTCCTTCTCCAGCTCACGGCACTTTTGTCTGTTCTTTCTTCCCTTATTGAGACCTACACTGAATTATAGCTTTTCTGTCTGGATCATATTTTGCTAGACTGTACACTTCTGGGGGCAGAACCTACTCTAATTCATTTTTGCACACCCAAAGTACACACTCAAGGTACCCAACAAATAATTTTAGAACAAGTGAGTAAATGACCCTTCAGCAAGGAAAGAATCCATACCTGTCCCATTATACACTATTAGAAGCACTAAGCCTAAGGAGCTACATCTGATTCTGAATCCTAATATAGGACCACTTGGAAAAATGAGAAGCCTTTTATATTTTTTAGAAGACTTATTTATGCCCATAAAAATCACATTCTAAAGCTTTCTTTCAAGTCATATCACAAGAATTGAAAAGTCTTCCTTTCATATTTACTTGACTAATTGTCTCTCTTTCACACAGGGACACTCTAGTCTGTCCTCGAGCTTTTGAAAACTGGCTACTCATCTATTATTGACAGGAGAGATCAGTCAATGTGTTCCGTGGAAAGTAAGCAGTATTCTACAAGTAACGTAGCCTGGAAAATCTTTAAAATAACGCTATCTTCCATAAAGAAGATATGGTCCATATATACAATGGAATATTACGCCTCCATCAGAAAGGATGAATACCCAACTTGTGCAGCAACATGGACCGGATTGGAAGAGATTATGCTGAGTGAAATAAGCCAAGTAGAGAAAGTCAAGTGTCACATGGTTTCACTTACTTGTGGATCCTAAGGGGTAATATGGAGGACAGTAGGAGAAGGAAAGGAAATGGGAAGTGGGGTCAATCAGGGAGGGGGAGACGAAACATGAGAGACTGTGGACTCTGAGAAACAAACTGAGGGTCTTGGAAGGGAGCGGGTAGGAGGATGGGAGAGCCTGGTGGTGGGTACTGAGGGCACAAACTGCATGGAGCACTGGGTGAGGGGCACGATTCTTGGGACACTGAAAAAAATAAAATAATGTAATAAAAAATAAAATAATAAAATAATGCTATCTTCTTTTCACTCAGAGAGAAGTGAAATGTGGCCTGGCCCACCTGACCTTTTAGTACAAGCCACCTGGGGGCAGTTCTGACACCTAGATTGGGAGTCGGGTCCCTCAACAGAGCTGAGAGTTCGATCTCCCTTCCCTGACCGAAGAGTAGAGACTGGTGGCAGCTCTCTCCCTCTGCAGCTTCTGTCCTATGGATCTAGAAAGGAGAGCTGGCCCGAGCAGGACTAATGAGAATAAACAGGGGGACGGATACTCACATGTGTTCACAGCAGGGCACAGCTCACAAGGAGTGCCCCAGGCTTTCCCCAAAGAGCAGCAGCAGGAGGCCTTGGAGACACCAACTCCAATTTCATTGCTACAGGCTGTATCCCCGTTGTCTCCTCGGGGCCGAATATCCAGATAGCAGTTCCCAGAGCGAGTATCTATTCACCACGCACGAACAAAAGAGTGTCAGCAAGATTCTGTCTCGGTGTGAACTGAAAATTCAAATCTGTCTCAGAAACTGTTTAAAAACCATAACTGAGTTTTACGAGGGAACTGAAAAGTGCCCAAGCACACGTACTGGGACTTCAGCCTATAGAAGAAGAAAAAAAAATAACCGGAAGTACAACAAGATTTAGGAAATGCTGAAATTTTTTGCATCATTACTTTTTAAAAAATGTGAGCGTGGAACGTTCAAGGCCACTTTCAAGATAAAAATACACTTCTCTAAGGAGCTTGAAGATCTTACCGACGCAGCCAACTCGAGTTGGGTTCAGCTCAAAATCGGGGGGACAATCACAGGTGTAGCTGCCTGGCGTGTTGATACAATTCCCACTGATGCAGGTGGTTGGATCCAGACACTCATTAACATCTAAAACCAAAGAGCAAGGGGCGCGATTATCAGCCAGCGTGGGGGCAGACATCGCCATAAAACGGTAGCACTGGGTCGGGAGCTCCCCTCAAGAATTTTAAGAGTTACTGTTATAATTACTCCTAGAAATATAGTCTTCCACTTCTGAAATAAAACCCCTCAGGAAGGAAGTATGTCATAGTCTTTGGTCTTTTTTGCCTGGAACACATTTAGCATGCAAATTTGTCATCAGGAGAAAATATAACTTTGGAAGTAGGAAAAATATTCCAGTCCAGGTAACTGAAAGCAAAACACTACCGTGACCTCAGTCAACCAAAAATTCAGACACAGGTTTTAAGAAAATATATTTAATATGTGTGGCTTGTTATTTCATCAAATGAGAGCAAGATGTCCCAGGGAGCCCTTACGAGCGGGCAACTTCTGCCTCGGCCTGCTGAGCACGAGCGCACGCGCGGGTGCAAGGCCTAGCATGTTCCTCCGAGCCTGCTAAGACTCAGTCTCCCATCACCGGTGCTGTGTGCTGCATATGTTTCCCTCTCAGTTTCTATTCCAAAAATATGCCCAGAATTCCAGATTTAGGACACGGGCTTTGGCACACTGTGCTCTGTAATCCTTCTGTCTGTTTTGAACATTCATGAAAAACCCAAGAACAGACAAGTTGACTCAGAGAGAAGAGAACGGGGGATGAGGATGCTCCCTTCTCCTGGGGCTTCCCTCCCATCCCGCCATCCCGCCTTGGACCTGGTGACCCTCCTATAGGTTCCGCTGCGGACACTTCGTTTGTTCAGACTGCCCGTGAACGTGGAGGGACGGGGCAGCCTGATGGGAAATGAGGTCAGACGGAAGGACGCTGATGGTAACCCGGGGAGCCGATTAGTATGGGCTGTGGAGAGGCAACTTCCTGAGGTGTCCTAGAGGCCCAGCTTGGTGTCACAGTAGCTTTCAGAAAAAGCAGGAGAAGAATGCCTGGGGAAGAGTACCCTGGTCCAAACTAATCTCAGGGAGGTGATCGTGATGACGGTGGTGGTCACCATATTCCGGGAAGACACCAAATCACAGCTTATTTAGGTAGTTGGAAAAAGCACATTTTCCCCCGAAATCCTGGGCCTGTCCAGAACAGAACGTGTTTCCTCAATATTCTAGAATGGACCGCTGGCCTGGGAAACAGAATTGCAAACATCTTGCGTTTTGGCACTCGGTGCCAACGTGAACCAAGAGACGGTCTACCGACGGCCCAGAGCTCTTCTCGGTTTTTTTCCTTATGCTCCCCGGGAGTTCCCTGTTCCACAGGAAAATGATGTCCAGGCTAGAAGTCGGCAGGCGAGATCTCTGTATCCCATCCCCTGGTGACCACAGACAGGCCAGGGAGGCAAGGGGCGGGTGTTACAGTGAGAAGGGCGAGGAGAGAATTCATGATCCCAGCGCAGCGCATGGCCTTCAAAAGGAAACTCTCTGCAAATGGGCCTAAGGAGAGAAGGGACAGCTGCAAAGCCCTATAGCCGGTGCACGCTGGAACCTTCTTCTGCAGCCATGAGCGGGACTGTGAGGCTCCTTCAGCTGCCTGCACTCTTCCCTCTCGTCCTGCCATGTAACCATTTCCCGGGAATTCATTCTCTGATTCCTATTGCTTCCTCCCTGCTTTGCTTTTGTGACTCGGAACAATCTTTCAAGGTCCCAGGGAGGCCCCAAGAGCCAGGTCCCCAGGACAGCCAGGAGCGGGGTCTGCCACGAACGGGTGTCTTACCTGTGCAGTTCCCGCCACTTCTGTCCAGCTCGTAGCCGATCTCGCACTCACAGCGGAACAGGCCGGGCAGGTTGTGGCAGGTCCCGAAAACACAGATGTTCGGAAGAGAGCACTCATCGATATCTTGGCGGGGGCAGAAGGGGGAGGCAAAGGAGGAGAAAGGAAATTTATGTTTTGGCTAAAGGAACTGCCTAATGTCATCACCTGATAGTCTTAAGAAAATGAAGCCTGGGCGCCTGGGCAGCTCAGTGGGTTAAAGCCTCTGCCTTCAGTTCAGGTCATGATCTCAGGGTCCTGGGATCGAGGCCTCGAGTCAGGCTCTCTGCTTGGCAGGGAGCCAGCTTCCTCCTCTTTCTCTGCCTACTTGTGATCTCTCTCTCTGTCCAATAAATAAATAAAATCTTTAAAAAAAAAAAAAAAAAGAAAAGAAAATGAAGGCTATCCGACCTCCATCTAGGTTCTTCTCCTATAACCTGTTAAACCGACTACCAGGGAAGTGAAGCCTCTCAGGTGAGAACTCACTTTTTTTCAGCCCCCATTACATGGCAAGCAATAAGCATTATATATGTATATAGTTTCTGGTGTTTCACATAGGCCCATGTCCCTTTTGTGAAGTAAGAGCCCAAAAGGCTACCTTAGACCCAATTCTTTGGTTGTTCTTATCAACACAGTCACTATTTTGTTTTTTTTTTTAATTAACATATAGTGTATTAATTGTTTCAGGGCTACAGGTCTGTGAATCATCAGTCTTACACAATTCACAGCGCTCACCATAGCACTTACCCTCCCCAGTGTCCATAACCCAGCCACCCTATCCCTCCCCCCCGCGCCCAGCAACACTCAGTTTGCTCCCTGAGATTAAGAGTCTCTTATGGTTTATCTCCCTCCCTGGTCCCATCTTGTTTCATTTTTTTCCCCTCCCTACCCCCCCGGACCCGCCCTCCCCCGCCCTACCTCTCGAATTCCTCATATCAGAGAGCACAGTCCCTGTTTTTTATCACGAGTTAAATTTCTACAAACCATGAAGGCTTTGTGGTAACTTTTATAATCAGTTTTATAATCTCCTGTATCCCTAGCGCTACGTGGGGTGCTTGCCATTGTCGATGGAGATCTACACAGTGCAGAAGGCTCTTTCGGGCCCCGGTCCCCAGCTCATGCTAAGCTCCTACTTGGATAATTGACACGCAGCCACATGGAGAGCCTCGAGACTGGCTTTAAATAGCCATAAGCCCTCTGCCGGCAATGATTTATATTAAGAACAAACAAACAAACACAACCTTCCCTTTTAGCACGAAGAGAAGCGAAACTTTGACTGTGACTATTTATGTTACCAGAGGTGGCACAGTCCCTGTTTTGGCTGGATGTTCAGAGTACCAAGGGTAAACAGGGCATTAGGCACATGGTCAACAGCATAATCTGGTTTCTTGCCTCGGAGGAATTTTGTATCAAACTCTGCATAGTTAATATCAACTGTATAAAGAACACCTAATGGCTCCACAACAAAGAGAAGAACTTCCATAGAACTCTAGGAGAGAATTAGTATACATGTCCTAGCTGAAGACTGGTTTTGAGTTAATTATGAATTAATATGAATTAAGACATTAATCAGGGTCTTGTTTAAACTTCTACTGTCAATGGTTATCATTTGTTTATTTCTACTGAAATCTTTCTGGTTCACTGTACATACCAGTTCTTCTCCCTGAGGGATTAATGCACTTGAATTTGACAAGTGTGGGGAAAGAGAACCCTGTGCTTCCTAGTGGAAGCTATCCTGAGCCAACAGGCCTAGGATTCTTCTTGTCTGACCAACACCTCAGGAAGACAGAGGCTTGTGCTGAGAGACAGCACGACATATAACATTATGCCTAGGGGACCCCTACTGAATGGATTTGTGAAAGACTGTTCCATGTTCACATGTATTAGATATTTAGAGACCATGTGAGACATCCCCAGTACATTATTCTCCATATGGAGAAGATTATCTGCTATGTTATTATTTTAAAGCTTTTATTTCTAGAAACCAAACCATGGCAGAGATTAAAAACATATTTAAAGGGAGTCCTTCAATGGGACATGATCAGAGGACCGGTACCTTGAGCTCTTTCCCCTAGCGATGGGGATAGACAGGTTGCACTGAGCTAACCACACTCGGTTAGCTTCTCTCTCCTATGACCAATGGGTGTACTCATGCAGACCATTTGGCCAAGGTTGGGTATGCAGCTTGTGGCCAGAAAGCTGAGATTTTTCTCTGCACAAAGAGAAATGGTCCAGCTGGAGACCCAATACCTCCACAGACCGAACTGACCAGCTCAGATGTGAAGCCAAAACACATCTCAGTGAAAAAAACAAAACAAAGCAAAAAATCAGGAATGTTTAAATAACCTAAGCTTGTCAGGCCCTGCAAGGGCCCCGGCAGCTTCCCCATCGGTTACCTTCACAGGCTTTCCCATCTGCACTGGGCACAAATCCCATGTCACATTCACAGCGGTATCCTCCCGGGGCGTTCAGGCACTGGCCGTTGCCACACAGATTCAGGTTTTCTGAGCACTCATCAAGATCTACAGTCAGAAAGACACACAAGTTACTCTTCCCCAGTTAGGAGCTTTCCAGTTCCTCAGATCTTTCATTTTTGTTATTGTCAACGTCTTGAGTGTAGTAGGGTCTCATCATAGTTTCCATTTGACACCTTTAAAGCCATCCTTTCCTCTCCTTTGAATGTTAGTATTGACTAGTCCATGAATACGGATGGGGCTCAGATTCAGAATCTTGAATGCTAAGTTATCCCTAATGATGTAAAATGAAGAATAAGTCAAATGGATCATTCGAATTGAGACTTTTGTGAGCAGGGATGTGCACAGAAGGGCACATCCATGACAGGAAATATCGTGCCGTGATTTGTGTCCATTTATTAGGTTTCAGACTTGGCTCAGTTTCAGCAAAAGACCTAGAACACCAGCTATGGAGGAGGCCAACATTCCTGTCTGCTCGATCTCTACTGAGCTTTGCTAATAACCACAGGGACTAAGTATCAAACCCAAGAACAAACATGCCTAATACATGAAACTCTAAATACTGTCTAAGGAGTAACGGGAGGTTTAGGATGACAAAAATTCCCTGGGCTGAACAAAAATAATTTTAAATATGATAACAATTTTCAGCGAGTTGAAAAATCCCAGGTATATCAACCGACTGGGCCTTAGTCTCCTTTATGTTTAAATGGCATCTTGCAAGCAAAGCAGTCAGGATACATCAATGCTTTTAAGTCACATGACGTGGATCTCAATACCTTCCTATGTTCTAGAACGTCTGAATTCCTTTTCCTTACTTGGCTTTCTACAGCAAGCTCCCCCTTGGGTTTGGTGCAGAAAACAGGTCAACAGCGAAAAATACGCATAAATACTACAAAGGCTAAGGATTATAAAAGGAAGTATGATTTTCTTAAAGTAATGACCTCCTTGCATGCAGTGAGACCCATACCAACTATAGAACTACATTTAACTCCTGAGGTCTCCCTAATTGACCTGGCTCCAAACTGCCATTCCACGGGGAGGTGGTTTCCAATGTCTAATCTCCTCTGTTCAAAGTTGACTATAAAGAGCTCGAAGAATCGACAGTCTGAAAGACGGTGCAAAGCCTGGCTTCTCGGGGCGCCTGCGTGGCTCAGTTGGGTAGGTTACTGCCTTCGGCTCAGGTCATGATCCCAGAGTCCCGGGATCGAGCCCCGCATTGGGCTCCCTGCTCGGCGGGAAGCCTGCTTCTCCCTCTCTCACTCCCCCTGCTTGTGTTCCCTCTCTGGCTGTGTTTCTCTCTGTCAAATAAATAAAATCCTAAAAAAAAAAAAAGTTGGCTTCGCTAGTTGCCATTTACGCCGTTGTTCCCAGTGCAAGCCTACCTGTACAAGTGAAGCCATCGCCTGTATATCCTTCTTTACAGAGGCACCGGTAAGAGCCCATGGTGTTCTTGCAGTCTGCGTGTTGGCTGCACATGTGGGTTCCGTTGGAGCATTCATCCAGATCTTATGGAAAAAAGTCACACAGTTATGAACAAAAAGCATCCCACTTAAAGTCAGTAGTACAGACATTTTTCTTTACACAGTATTTTCAGATTTACTGTCTATGTAGCTCATGAGAAGCAACTATTTTTCAACTCACCTGTGCACTTAATGCCATCTCCAATCCATCCCGGGCTGCAGCTGCACCTGAAGCTCCCCGCCGTGTTGGTACATACAGCGTGCCTGTCGCAGTTGTGCGCTCCAATTTCACATTCGTTGATGTCTGGAAAAACCACCAGTGGTTTCAAAAAGTTTAATGTGGGTGCCTTTTTGGTCTTTTAAGTAGCTTAGCAATAGCAACAAGCAACTTCAAAAGTTGACTCACTTTCACGCTTTCCATAGTGTAATATCTATTGGTTTAGCACCCACATATAAAACTCTACATATATAAAACAGTGTTAAATTTTAATTTATAAAGAAAGGACAATATTATGCTACTTGCTTTTATTAATTCTAAATTTCTCCCATTATTTTAACTTAAGCGTCCAGTCACTGCAAAACAAAATGAACCTCTAACTGAAGACCTTAAAAAGTGATTTGCCTAACGTTCTATGGCATTAACACATGTGGTCACGTTTCTGTTCCCAATATTTTTATTAAGTCAACTATAGGGTAATCGTCTATATTGTTATCATAGCTCATACAAAGGAATACAATGTTGTTGGCATACTAGAAAAATCTTTTACTCATATGTTATATATTAAATATATTTTATTCTTCAGTGGAAATATTATATTATTTAATTATGCTTTATTTTTATAAAAGTTTTACTTTAGGCATTGCTAATTCAAACATTTTCAGGGAATTTTCCTTAAGACAGCCAGTGAACCATCTTTCCTTTAGCTTCTTAGAGTTCTAGCATACTGGAGACGCAAACCTTCTTGCACATTTTATGTAAAACGCAAATCAATCCAATGGAGATTTTTCTGTAAAAGGAATACCAGATTAAGGTCGCATTACTGTCAAAAAGAGATAACAGGCCTAAAATGGAGTCACTTGTGGTAAGCACCCCATATCAGCAAACGATGGCTTAATACCTAACTTAACTGCAGCCTCTTCCCAGAATGAAATATTTTTTTAAAAAGTATTTTATTTATTTGACAGAGAGAAACACAGCCAGAAAGGGATCACAAGCAGCGGGAGTGAGAGAGGGGGAAGAAGGCTTCCTGCCCAGCAGGAAGCCCGATGTGGGGCTTGATCCCAGGACTCCAGGATCATGACCTGAGCCGAGGGCAGTCGCTTAACCAACTGAGCCACCCAGGCGCCCCCAGAATGAAATTTTTGACCAGTCAATCTGGAGTTACCAGTTAGCAATAAGAGGTAATCTACCTGCTAGACCTCTTCTGTCTCTGTTGAAAGGTGACCTTGCCTAAAACAATCTCCTCTTTCCTTGTTTCTCTCCCCCTTTCTACCAGAAAAACCTTCCGTTTTGTACGGGTCCTTGGAGCTCCTTTGTGTTTGCCAGACGGGATGCTGCCAGATGCATAAATATGGAATAAAACCAGTAAGATCTTCAAATTTTACTTAGTTCAATTTCATTTTTTAACATTACTAAAAGACTCCAAATTCTTGAAAGTTCTGCATTCTCCAAAATTCCATTTCCAAATTTAGCCAAGGCAGATTCTATACTATAGAAGTGCTATAAAATATAAAGTGAAATGTTTTGTTTTCTGTGGTATTGTGACTTATAAAAAGAAATAAACACTTAGTCTTTTTCCCTGATTCGGGTACGGAACTCCTAAAACCCTTGGCATTACCTAAATAATGACAGCACAAAGATGTCTTTTTATAATATTGATGAGGTACATTCTGGACTTCACCTAAGGATGGGATTCATTGTCGGGACAATCAACCACATGATTAGAGGGTTAGAATTTTCAGGTCCCCCCACCCCCGACCTCCATCAGAGAGGGGTTAGGTGTGGAATTAATAGCCAATGATCAATGATTTGGTCAATTACGCCTATGTAATGAACCCTCCATAAAACACAAAAAGAAGGGTTCGGAGACCTTCTGGACTGGTGATGCAATGATCTCTGAATCTCTGAATGCAAGGAAACTGGTTTCCTGGGTTCTGTCATGGGATAAAGAGGTGGCGGGAACCTCTAGTTTATAGTATTAGTAGCCAGTTGTTCAAAAGCCCAGGTAACAACCTGGACTTGTGATTGACATCTGAAGAGGACGGCCTTGTGTAACGGAGTCCCTCACCCGTGAAATTTTTCACTAGCTCTGGGTAGGTATTGTCATCAGAATTGAGTTGAATTTTAAGGCACCCTGTTGGTGGTCAGAACTGAAACTGGTACCAGAATCTTTATTTCCCAAAATGAATCCCAAATGAAAGGCAGGTACTTCACCCTAGAACAACTTTTTTCATTAACTAAGAACTCATAAGTATGGATACTGTGACTCTATATGGAAACCAACATCTAACACAAAACTTAGGTCAAAAAGGATAGTTTTGGCATATGAAAGGCTGCAAGAATTTTCAGTGATCATTTGAAAAGTGGCATGAAAAAGAAACTGGGCAAGCAACTTGTGTTTACCCTTTTGTTTACTTAAGAAGGCCAATTAAATAATTTGAAAGTGTTGGGAAACACCCTGCCCGCCAAATGTTCCATCTGAAGCCCTGAAATGGTCCTGGGACCTTTGGCCCCCTCATAACTTCTAGAGCAAACACGAAATAAAATAATGACATTTTTGCTACATAAATACTTCGTAATATCACTAACGATCGTAAAATGAAAACACGCCTGGAAGAAAGTTCTTACATTTACAATGTATTGTTTGGGTAAATTTTAATGTAGCCTCGGCAGCCCACATGGTCAAGGGAGGCCCATACCAGGCAGCTGAATAACTGAGCATAGCACATTCCAAGGAAATGAGGAGGAACCAGCCCAGGGATAACAGTGGTAAGTATGCATGGGAATTCCAGAAAGTAAGCCTGACCTCATGGGCTCCCAAGCAGGACCATCAACACGTCTTTCTTCCTCAGGTAATTATTCCCTCCAGAGTTGAGGACCAGTTTTGCAGGGTCCTGTCTTCATTTCCCTCCTCTATTTTGTCCTGATCGCTCTGTTAGGTAGAAACGATGAGCTTCCATTGCCTAAGCGTTGAAACTTCTTAATGTTTGAAGTCAAGGAATTTTCCAAGTGGACAAAAACTCAGAATTTGACTTTCTTAATTCTCAGTTACTCAGAGCAGGTAACCATAGGCCCCAAGAACATGGGGACTTCCAAGGGCCCCAAGGTCAGTAATTGGCAGAACTCATTTCTGGGTCCATTAGAACTCATTTTTCCCTGCCCACTGCTTGACTCTTTGCCACAGCAGGAAAATAGTGCCGATTTCTTCAATCACATAAGAACTTTATTCTTAAAGTCCCCCTTTCTGGAGTTTTCAAAACCTTTGTGAGCATTAACAGACTTACAGAAATTTCCACTAATCTTTTCTACTGCATACAATTTTCAGAGATGATCATAGCCTGTCCACTTGGTAATTCTGTAATCTTTTTCTTTCCAATTTTCTAAGGACCAAAGGTATCCTGATTTTCCTACGAGTTTGATACCTTCCATATTTAATCTTGCAACTGAGAAAACAGCCATTTCTTCTTAAATCAATAATGTGCTAATATAAATTTCTAACTCAAGAAAATACATGTAGTTTTACTGCAATGTTTTCAAGGTGAAAATAAATTCTATCTGTAAGAAGCCATGTATCATAGGCTTTAGGATACCAGAAGAGGATTCTCAGGAGCCAATATCCAAGTCTCCATTTTATGAATGTTTGTTCAAGTCATTATCTCAATGACTTACTCTCAGTATGTAACAAGTGAATTAGAAAGAGTTGGTCATAAGGTGTAAATGCATCTTTCAGGAAAAGCTCTTTCCCCTTTTTTATACGTGTATGCATACTATTGCCAACTATTATTTATTAATTATTTCCATGGCAGATTTGGGCTTAAGACTGCATTTCATTATAAAAGCAAACAGAAGGGGAAACTGAGCCATAAGGAAAACAAGCAAACAAAATGCTGTATTCAGACATCTACTCCTCAATAGTGTGAAGGAAACATTGCGCATGCTTGCCAAGAACATCTCTTTCGGTGCAAATGTTCTCTTTCCCCTACAAGTTTGCTCCAGACAAAAAATTCCTTTTTTAAGATTAAGAGTAAGTCCAAGCCAAGAAAAGCAAGGAAATTCAAATTTAGGGCTGACACTGCAACCTCCTTAACCCCAGCAAAGTTCCCTCACAAAGACTCACAGGTCCTACTTGCATGGCTGCCTTCCGGCAAAGGTGTGGTCCAAGCAGACCTCGAGCCCAGGTTCTGGGTGTGGCCCCCTGACACTCGGGGGAGGGCTTGTTCTCGGAGCTGCTGTGGCCTCCCCTGACAGTCACACAAGGAGAGACTGCATCACCCCACACACCTGCCCTCGCGTCACCTGGGCCCCAGTCACAGCACAGCTGGCACACCGTGAGGTCTTGATTGGGCGTTGGGGAAGAGGACATTCGAATAAACGGAGAGGCAAACATGAAGGCTCGGGTTTCTCCATCTGAATCCAAATCTGAGCCAAGACTATTTAACCGAACGCCCACGGAGTTTTCACAGGCTGACAGCCAGTAGGGGACAATTAACAGTGATAAGAAGCCGGGAGAAAATGGGCACAAATTCTCCGTGAGTCCTGATGGTTTTGAAGTATACGATTCTCTGTCATGGACTAAGACCTATGAGTAACATTTCCCGTGTGAGAAGCAGCAGAGAGTTTGAGAACTGGAATTATGCAGATATGCGGCTATTTTAACTGAAAACAATTCTGAATTTAATGTCATGCTTGCTCACTGACTGACTGAGTGAGCACATGATGGGGGGGTCGTCTTTTACAAAGCCAGGACCTTCCAAGGATGGCGCTTAGCAGCGACCTGCTTCTCCTTCTTCCGTCTGTTGTCTAAGTACAATGGCGAAGAGTGAGCACAGGAAAACTGTAATCGAGCCATCGTAAGCTAAGGACACAAGAGCTGTGTTCTAGATTTTAAGCCAAGGGACATTCTCTCGCCATTAACTCGAACCTTCTCCTCAGCAATACCCAGGCCATGAACGAAGTTTAAGGAGAAAACAGAAACCCTTAACATCTGTGTGGGCTGGGAATGTAAGTCGGTGGGTGGGTTCTGACCACTGCTAAAGTGATTGGGAGAAAAAAACATGTTTATTTGTTAAAATGGAAACCATCAGGAATGACAAGGGAGCTGAAATATTTAGGCAAAGCTGTAACGGAACCCAGAGGACATTTTTTGAGTTCTCATGAAACAAAGTTCTTCCCTATGAAATAGCATACATATTTTTATAATTCCTTTACAGGGTACTAAAATATATATGCACATATGCATATATATACACACATACATATCTATTATATATATTGTAAGTATACACAGTGTATGTCTGTATACTTATCGTATATGTACAAAAATATCTTACATATATCATGAAAAACATCCTTCCAGGTTCGTTCTTCACTGTTATTTGTGGTGTGGCTTGCTTATCCCATTAGGCAAGATACATATCTCTATTTCTATCAGTTGCCTGGGACATTGTAAACACTTGTCTTTAACTTGACTATCACCAGCGTGTTCTAAGTAGGAAGTGACACTAATTTTACACTAAAAGCAGGCTAAAAGAACCCTGGTTACATGGGATTAAAAATACGTTTTGGCTCAGATTTTTTAAGACTTGTTTTTAAGTATACCTAAGTCACGCCAATTCCTGTTTGTGTAAGTCATTTCCAATCAAATGTGATACTTTTGATTGAATAGCCGTATTTACGGACCTTTTTTCCTTCCCTCGCTGATGCAGCCCTCTCTGTCCATAGCTCACTGCAGGGCTGCTTACCCAAGAGGAGCATTTGCATAACTGGTGAGTTGTTTAAGCTCATGAACCGGTGGAAGACCTAGCAATAAAACCCAGAGATCTAGGACTTCAGGGGAATGCCGTGTGGCTATGACATCAAGGGGGCTACGAAATTCCAGTCTCCTCCCAACAGTGTCGGCTGGCTCAGATGAAAATGAAAAGTCATTTTAGGCTACAATTTAAAAGTAGGGGGATGTTGGCCTTTAGGAAAGAGGAGGGTATTTCTTGCACCTCTGATCTAAGTTTCTGTTCATGCAATTTACCAAAAGACTGCTGTTCTTAATGTAGAACCGGTGTAATCTCATCTAATATGGACTGCACGACGCTCGTCACCACAGTGCGAACTCAATTATGAAAAACAAGCCTTTTCCTATACAGAGTTTACACTGATTTCAAGCATGTATCAGTAACTAGTAGTATAGAATTTTGCTGAACTAGAAGTTACGTCTTTAATAAAAATGGCTTCTAGATACTGTGTCTGTACGTCTCATTTCATAATGACAACAAGAGCTACTGTCTCTTGACCAGCTACTTCGTCTGAAGTAGTATAGCTACTGAATACCAAGTACTGTGTCAAGGGCATTGTATACATTATGTCTCATTTACCTAAAATGATATTCATACTGAAGGAAAACGTAAGCTTTCTTTATGGTGAAAGGCCTAAAATAATTGGTCTCTCCACATGCTTCCTTTAACTGGAATTTGGAGCATGAAATTCTAGAGATTCTTTTCTTATAGGGAGTGAAGACTGTCCCATTAGATTAACTTCTCCCTCTGTAAGCCTCCTGGTTCTCTGGGCTGAGTTTCAGTGAGTCCAACTGAAGCAAATGTTTCTATTAGGTAAAAGGCAACATGGAACCATCTTTCCTTCCCCTACAGTAGTGAGAGACTGCCCCTTACCTCAAGTCCTATAGTTATCCTGAAAGCTTACAATACAGCACGAACCATAGACATACTGAGCTAAGCATCCTTTGTACCCAAGAGACCAGTAGTTGAGATTTTAAATACTGTTCCACTTATTAGAATGGATCCCCAGCCATGCTTCAGACGAAGAGTAATATAGTGAGCATGAAGGCATTCTAGCTTCATGCTTCCTTTTATAATTTGGCTAGAATTTGTCATTTTTGAACCAACAGTAATATTATTGGCGTTATCCTGTATATCTATAAATTTGAAACTTAGCATTATTGGACAGTTTGGAATGTTAATAAATATCCTTGCAAACTTTCTTGAAAATAATGTTGATATAATTAAGAAAAGGACATTTACCACATTGCCAATCTGCAAATATTTTAATGTTCATTTCAAGTCACAAGGGCTTGCCAACTGGCTTTTGGAATTAAAGTCTGTTATTTGTAAAGAAATTATGCCATTACCTAATTCAAGCTCACCATGATCTCCATTATGTTTTAAATTATGTTATATCCCATAATCTGTTATATTACTCTAGTAACTATAGTAAAACTTTATTATATTATTCCACATACTTGCGATCATGACCTCAAATTTGAAAACACCAACTAAACACTTAATAACAATATCATCCATACAGAATGACTTCTTTTATTTGATGTTTAATAAAATAAACTTCTACAAATACTGTGAAAAGATTTTCTTATGGATTATTGGTATTAGGCAAACAAAATTACAAATGGTTTAATTATCACCTTGTAAGATTTGCTAATCCGCAGGAATTATTTGGGCTAAAGCAACTTAATACATCAAAAGCACACTAAGAAACTGGAAAACTGATGGGAGTTGATGAAAAATACAAACTGTAGGATGTTTCTTTAAAATCTTAGTTATAAAACTTTAAATGAAATTTTGACACAGGAGGCTTGCTTTAATAAAGAGAAGGAATGTTTGGTAATTAGCATGTTAACTCCTTTGATATAAAAATGTGATTTTTAACCTCATAAAAGTGTGATATTTATGATGTTAGTTATGGTGGTAATTCATCCAATACGCCTTTTTTTCACGGGTAAAGAAAAAAGCTTCAGCATACATCTAAAGTATGACAAGTTTCAACAACGGGCAGGCCAAGTTAATGAAAAATGTCATACAAAAGGCTTTATAAAGTAATTAAAATGTTAGTAGTTTTAAAACTTGTCTTACTCTGGTAGTGTCTCTTAACTACCAAGCATTTTGTTCAAATTGAAAACACATACCTGTACAGCCAGTTTTTCCTTTTTTGCCTGAATATCCCATATCACAGTGGCAGATAAATGAGCCTTTCGTGTTTTCACAGGTTCCACTTAGACAGATATTTGGATTCAGGTCACATTCATTGACATCTGTAAGATACGGATATGAATACATATAACTGTTCGTTTGATACCACTGAAAACTTTTTACCTGAAATAAAACAACTTTGACAAATAAATTAGAGCCTGTTTATGTGAAAGTCTAGAAAACTTTATAAAGCAGCATATTCTGTTGCAAGATAAAAATTTTAATTCAGTCTGTAACTCTCAATATTTTAGTTTCTAATATTTAAAGAAATGCTAGATGAGCCAGTAGTCTTAGTGCAGAAGACAGTTATAAACTTCACTTCTTTCCCAAATTAAAAATTATCTACTTTGTATGACATTCACCTCAAAAATATTTGGTGAGGGTTTTCTGAAGATATAAATGTGACAGGATTTAAAAATTTTCAATTCTAGATTCTCACTTCTGGCCAAGATGGGGCAATAGAGATGGAATTTATTTTCCCATGTGAAACACCAGCAAAAGGACCACAGAGGCAACAGAAGACAGTGATGCCTGTCAGAAAACAAGCTAGATGAGTTCTGTGAATGTCCCAGATTATGGTGTTTGAAGGGGACAGTTTGAAGGCCATGACCTCGGTACGGGATAACAGACGGAGCTGGGTAGTGTCTCAGAGTGAGGGGATAAAGCTGGAAGTCCTAGAAGGCCAGGTTAGCCAAGGTTCACAGGGCAGAGGAAAGGACAGAAGAAAGCTGTATAGAGAGAGAGCTCTGGGGATCCGCCAAGGGTGCCTGTCATGTACTCAGATGAGCAGTGATCAATGCATTCATGTAAGGAAACGACACAAAGCTAGGGGAAGTGCCACTCAAAAGAATTAGAAGGAACAATCATCAGAACTCACAGAAGGCCCCAAATTGTGCCTGTTCCTTCTGGTCAGACTGGAAAATCCCATAATTCAGAAGAGTCTTGCCTCAGTCATGGGGCAAAATAAGCCTCTTTGCTATGGAGCAAATTAACTGCTGCTTAAAAGCATAAAAGCAAGACTTTGAAAGGAACCATCTGTGTCCAAATAACTTATCTGGGTTCCAGAATAAAGCCCAAGAATATTTCTAGGGATACAAAAATATCTAGCAACTGGTAAGTCAAAATTTATCATGTCTGGCATCCAATCAAAAACCACCAGGCACTCAATGAGGCAGGAAAATATGACCCATAATGAGGAAGAAAGTCAATTTACTGAAATGACCCAGTAACTGACATGGATGATGGAATTAGTAGACAAGGACATGAAAGCAGTTATTAGGGCGCCTGGGTGGCTCAGTGAGTTAAAGCCTCTGCCTTCAGCTCAGGTTATAATCTCAGGGTCCTGGGATCGAGGCCCGCGTCAGGCTCTCTCTTTGGCAGGGAGCCTGCTTCTTCCTCTCTCTCTGCCTGCCTCTCTGCCTACTTGTGATCTGTCAAATAAATAAAATCTTAAAAAAAACAAACAAACAGGTATAACTCTATTTCATAGGCTCAAAAAGCTAGAGGAATGACTGGACCCATCAAGTAGACAAGGAAGATGTAAAAAAATGACCCAAATCAAATTTTTAGAGAATAAATGATGACATATGAGATTACAAGGATACTGAACCAGATTAGATACTACACAAGAAAAATACAACAAATGTGAAGATATATCAATAGAATACATCAACAGAATTCTAGAGTTTATGGCATTCTTGCCAGAAATAAATTTTGCTTGCCTTTAGTAAAATATTTCAAAAGTCTAAATTCTAGGGTTCCTGGGTGGCTCAATGGGTTAAGCCTCTACCTTCGGCTCAGGTCATGATCTCAGGGTCCTGGGATCAAGGTCCGCCTTGGACTCTCTGCTCAGCAGGGAGCCTGCTTCCTCCTCTCTCTCTGCCTGCCTCTCTGCCTACTTGTGATCTCTCTCTCTGTCAAATAAATAAATAAAATCTTAAAAAAGAAAAGCCTAAATTCTAATCACAGCAGAAGAAGGGTTAAGTGGACAGAAATAATGCACAGACATAAAATAAATGTCCATGTGGGGCTGACCAATGGTCAGCTCAGTCCACATAACACATTTGACAAGAACATCATCTCAGTCATGAGAAAGTTGCTCTCTAGAATCCCGGCTTTGGAATATTAGTAGTATGTCCCTAAATGTCTTTACTTTTCCCATAGGATCCATTTATCAACTTCCCAAACTAATGTTTATCTAATTTAACAGTGGTTGTGACTAACCAGACAAAATGGGAAGTTCTTTGTTCTCGCTTACCTACACAAGTCTTCATGTCCTCAGACGCCATGAACCCATCGTAACACAGGCACCTGTATTCCCCGGGTATGTTTGTACATTGACCGCCATCACAGATATTGGGATTATCTTCACACTCGTCAATGTCTACAAGAAGCAAACCAACAAGAGCATGTTTGATCATTTAACAGTGATTGCGAATTTTATCTTATTTTTCTCATCGTCAAGTATAAATGCCTAAGGTCGATCATCTTCTGGTTTATTGATACTGTAAAGGTGAACTTTGCTTAAAACAAGCATATCTACTAGACGCACTTTTGATAAAAATATTTATATCATTTTCAGCATTTGACTTTGAGAGTCAAATTTATAGCTCAGGTTTTTGAGGGGGTGGTTTCTAGATCTGATAAAGTAATTTCTGACCTCTAATTTTGACCCCTAAACCCAAATTCTCTTCTTTACCAAAACCAAAGTGCAAACCTGGATTGCCCACCTCCTTTCTCATCTCTAGTAGGAGACATGGCTCTTCCATCCCAGGATGCTACAACAGGAAGTGTGACTTAGAGCTGCAGTTTGTAAGTTTAGCCCATATCTGAATCACTTGGAGAACTTGTGAGAATAGATTATGGGGAATCTAACTCCAGAAGTTTCTAATTCAGTAGGTCCAGGTGGGACCCGAGATTTTGCATTTCTAACACGTTCTTGGGTGATGTGGATACTGCTGGTCGAGGAAACACACCCTGGGTAGCCCTGAAGCAAGCCAAGAAGGCAGATTCTTCAAAACTCTATCTTATACTCCATGAGCGAGGAACTAAAGTGCTGTGTGCATTCTCCCACACAGGCAATCTGAACCCCATCTTATAGATGCGTAATCTCATGCTCAAGATCTTTATCAAGGATGCATAGTTAAAATGTGTGACAAAACAAAATTTTGAACTCAGGACTGTCTGACTACAAAGTCTGGGCCCTGAACCACTCTAAGTGTGGACCTGTTACTGAGAATTTCACCGGAGGCCAAAACCTACTCACCAGTGCATGATCTCTGGTCAGGCATTAGCGCAAATCCTGGCTGACAGCTACATTCATAGCTGCCTTCAGAGTTTGTGCAGAAGGTCTCACAGCCACCGTTCATTATGCTGCATTCATCGATGTCTAAGGAAAAGAAAAAAGGAAAAGGAAATCACCTTTGTGTCTGTGATTATGGCAAGGGTTCAAAATTTCCAAAAACAAAACGAAACAAAAACATCCTAGGGCAAATGGAAGTCCTTGCGTCATTCAATTACTTCAACAAATATAAAGTACAAACCTACCATGTGCTATGACAATCTAATCGTGAGAGGACAGACCCTATCCCTACCTTCATAATGCTCATGCTGCAATCTGGGAGTTGGATGAATGGTCAGTTACACAATACATGGGCCACCACACGCCAGGTAGGATAAATGCTAGGGCTAAAGGAGCAATCCCAGTTACGATAATGGGCACGAGGATGAAACTATCAGGGTTACATATTCAGCTATAAACTTGACATTCAGTTTGATTGGCTGAGATTCCAATCCTTTTCAAGAACCTGAGCTGGAATTCTGAGTTGTCCTGGGCCATGTTTCAGAAAAATTGGGGCTGATTTATGGCTTTGGGTGGAAACCATGTAAGACTTGGCAGTTCCACATGACGTACGCCCCAAACCAGGCAAAAACTGGCAGTTTTTACAAAGTTTCACTTTGACTTGGGGCACAATAAACCCAGAGGGCTTTCTGTGCCACTCTTCCCAGCACGACTAAATCAACAGAGGGCCAGCCACAGAGGAAAACGCTTGTCCCACAAAACCCCATCTTTAAGGAGTGCCAGACCTGGCCTCCATTTCAATGTAATTACTCTTTGAAATCTCCTAAGCTGATCTAAGCCACCTAAGGGCAGACACCGTGCCCTCTGTTTTTTGTCTTTCTCACTGAACCCACGCTTCGTTAATTGCAGGAGGTGAGCACTCACTTGCCAATCTGCGGGGTACGCACGTGCGTAAACGAAGCCCTTGCTACCATTCCCTCTTCCAAGCAGCAGGGCTCCAATCAGACTTGGTAGAGCTAAAACACTGCAGGTCCTTCATTGACACGGTTTAAACAGACAAGGGAGGTGAGATCCAAAGATCGTGAGCCACTAGGAAAAGAATTTTACTTACAGGAAAACAAGGAAGGTGAAGGAAAAGTAACTAGTGATGAAAACAGAACTCAGAGAACGTTGTTGGAGTGTTTTGAGAGACCAAATAAAATAAAATATAAAAGAAAAAAGGGCACTTACCCACACAAAACAGCCTGTCGGGGGTTGAATGATAGCCAGGGTTGCAGGCACACTGATACTTTCCTATGAGGTTCACACAACGGCCATGGGGGCAGAGGTGCGCACTCAGTTCACACTCGTTGATGTCTGTTTAGAAAATAAAAATAGCAAACATCCAGCCAGAAGCTTCTGACTGTGGCAGAGACGTGGGTCGAACAACTGACCACCCATGAGCAGTCTGAACGTCTTGCTCCTTACCTATGCATGCTGAGATGTTGGGGGACAGCTGATGACCAGGAGGACATTCGCAGCGGTAACTTCCCTCCGTGTTTAGGCAAACGCCTCCCCGGCACAGGAGAGGATCTCTCTGACACTCATCGATATCTGCAAAATGGCGACGACTCAGGTGGAAGATGGCAGTGGTGTCTTGCCCCAGAGCCCCCGACCAGTGCCCTCCCTGGTGCCCCTAGCTGCTGCGAGTCCTGGCTGCTCAGCTTTCACGGCTCCCTTCTTGGAGCTGGCCACCTCCCTCAGAGATGCCCACGAGGTAAGAATTACATGCCTGCCCCACATGCTGACTGCTTGTGGCTGACAAGGGAGCAGACAATCGGGTCTGGCTGGAAGGCGGGACAGCCCTTTGATGCCAGGCACATTCCAGAATCCCTGTGGAATCAGGTTAAGGCTAAGAGGTCTCCTCCCCTGCCCTATGTTACTTCCCTCGCTTCTTCCTTGAAAAAATCCCCATCTCAGGCTTCTTTCTGAACCTGATTTACTGCTGCCAGCTTAATCAATCTCTTTTTCTAGAAAAGTTGGCGGGAAACCCTGTAATAACATGACCTCAAACACAGCTAATGTTTGAATTGTTGTCTCCTCCCTGGGCTATCTCTTCCAGGTGTTAAACCTACTTCTCTGGGACCCGTAACTGGTGTCTGAGGCCACCGCCAACCTAGCAAGAATGCCCGCCTGCTTTCTGCACGTCAGTCTCCCTCTGCCACAGACTGATTCTGGATGCCCTGGTCAGGAGGTCCATGCACAGGGGGAGCAGGAGGAGCCTGGGAGGGACGCTCTGAGTCATCAAAGCCTCAGGGAATCCCTTTTTATCTGTGTGGATCAGACGGTCACACGCTTACCCATGCAGTTCTTCATCATCATGAATCCGCTTTCATAGCCTTCGTCACACTTGCATTCGAAGTCCCCTGGGGTGTTCACACACTGGCCACGGCCACAGAGGTCAGGAGAGATTCGGCATTCGTCGATGTCTGAACGCAAGCAGCAAGCGTCAGCGCGTGAGTCTCAGGACGGCTTTCATTCTTCGGGCAGTGTGGGAAAGGGGAAGGTTCTAAAGGGTCACTGACCTGTGCAGTTCCTTTCTTCAGAGTCAAGAGCAAAGCCACTGTCACACCTGCACTTAAAGCTGCCAATGGTGTTTCTGCACTTGCCGTGGGTGCAGAGGCTGGGGATCATCTTGCACTCGTTGATATCTGCAGGAAAAAGAAAATGTGCAGGAAGTTCCTGAGCATCCTATAAAGAGTGCTCAGTGCCTCCGTTTCCAACCCAGGAGGCTGGCGGGTCTTGATTTAAGGTCTTGGCGATATGCATCTTAAAGAATGTGTAATGATCCATGAGAACTATGACTTTGTAAACATTTCTAGCCTTTTAAGCATTGAAATTTTAGAGAGCCCTATTAGGGAAGTAAAGGGTGTATTTATTTGGACTTCTAGGCAGCACATTGCCTGATATGTACCAGACAGTATTTGCTGAACGAATGAAGAGATAGTCTAAGCCACTAGCATCTATACTTAAATCATAGGAAGGTGACTGGAGTGTCCCATTGCAACCAATGGAGAGTGTAGTGGAATGGGATATCCATCTATACTTTCTGGTGTTTTCTGGATGCATCTAAAACATAAGAAGTTCAAAAAAATTAAATTTAAAATTTAAATGATTTGTAGATAAATGGATACTATTTAAAATAGTTTCTCAAATTTGTATATAATTTAAAAATGTTTTCTCAATTGATATTAAGGTTTAATTATATAATTAAAAGAGTTTCTTGTACACTGGGAGACGGCAAGATGGAATGGGTGATCTCCCTTCAGAGGCCTTTCTAAAGCAAGACCTAAAACTCAAAAAAAAAAAATACAAGTTCATTTGTACAAAATGTCATGAAAGACAGAATTTGCAGATTAAATCTTAAGAACAAGTTCTTCTGTGGCAGTGGATTGCCACAGCCATTGGAAGAAAATCATGCAAATTCCTTTGAATTCACTTAAGAGACATTTAAGAGGGTCATCTAGAAACTGTCTCTCTAGACAGGATTTTAAGCCCCAGGGCATCTTGGACCAAACAGTCAATACAAAACAACAACAACAACAACAAAAAATCCCCCAAAAAACAAAAAACAAAACAAAACCACTTTTATATAAGGATAATTAAGCAGTATTTATATACTCATTTCTCATTTTTATAAATTTGGTTCTGAAGTACAATAACAAGGCCCAGACACAATGGGCAGCCAAGACAAAAATCTACACCAGGAACATAAGCTGGGCCTCTCTGAAAAACTGGATTTCTCAGAAACCAGTCATGATTCTTCTGCATGCTAAAGGAAACAAGTTCTGTATCGTTGTGTATAAAAAGTTCAATTGGTTTTGGAATTAGATTAAATCTGTAACTTCTCATCTTTTACATGAGTTTCACATGCTAGCATAATGGGCTGAAGTAAGGTTGGAAATATCAGAAGTCACTGGAATGCGCTTGCCGTCTGAACGACTTTCACTGTTGGTGGACAAAGAGGATCTACCACTGGGTTCGTCTCACCACTTACCTCCTGAGGTATGCTCAAGGGGCCTGTGGTCACCTGGATTAAGTCAGCAGAGAAGAGGGCAAATCTTATGGCTTTAGCAACAGAATGAAGACTCCCCAAGAAGATTTCCTTTTTGCTGATACTTGGCTGAGGGTAGTGTTCAAATCTACGTTAACACTTAGCAAGTGGCTAATGGGAGAGGCAGCTGGCCTCGGGAAGTCCTAAAAGGCGGGAAAAGCAGACCCGTTCCGGAGTGAACATCTGCTGTCACTCGGAAAGTGAAGGGCGTGTGTGGAGATGGCCCAGGGATGGCCATGCTGATGATACTCATGGTAGCTCTCCCGTTTGCAGAACCTTCTATTGGTCTCAAAAGAAGAGCAATCAGCCAATGAGGCCATGGTACCTTTGAAGAAAGGTTTCCCGTTTGTGATTTCTTTTGTGGCGAATCCTGGCCCTCTGGGACAGAGCTCGTCGTACTCAGGCGTGTTTCTCACAGGACACTCCTCGCATTCCTCAGAACCCCAGGCGGCCCCAACGGAGCAACAGCAGGCGTCCATGCGGTGGCGGCCAGCAACGGCCAGAGTGCACTCCTCATCCTCGTACCTCAGGAAGCAGGTTTCCAGGCGGATGTCTGCCAGACAGAACACAGCGAGCCTGAGGAGGGCTCCCCTATTTCCACTGCCCCAAACTGCCGACCGGATGGGTTAGGCAAAGTACAATGTACATTTTCCTCAGAAAGAGTCTGGGCTTTCTGACGAGTATTCCCACCCAATAAAAGACTTCCTTTCCTTTGGCAGTTCCTATGTATTTTCCTATTTCTGGAAATTTTTCTTTCAATTTTAGGCATTTTCTGATAATTCCACATAAAGAACAGTATTTGGAGAAATCCTGCACTGCTTTTTGGGGAGATGTTTTCTCCCTGTATGGCCACGCTTACCACCAAGACATGCACTCCATCGTGCCTCGACCTCCTCTCTAGCTAAAAGGAAACTGCACTCTTTCTCACTGGAGAACATCTAAGCTAGCTCCAGAACTTCTTCCTCACATCCATTTCATTTTTGGAGAGTTGCAATGTTAAATTCCAAAATGAAGAACATCCTACTTGAGACTGAAGAGGGAAAACAAGCAAATAAAAGACATTTGCTCCTCAAGTATTTCTTTCGCTTCTGCATGTGCTTCTATGTACATTCTCCTGGGTACACGTGGGATCGATCAAATCCTAACCCCAAATTCGTGGAATTGCGAGGAAGAGTAGAAGTGATACACCAGAGGCCAAGAGACCTGGACTTTGTCCTGTTGTGCAATTAAGAATTTGCTTATTTTAGACAAATTATTAACCCTGACCCTGAATTTCTACATCCATAAAGTGATGTTGCACCCATCTCCGAGTGGGGACCATGAAGCTCAGATAAGATTCTGTGTCTTGGGCCTTGGGCGCCTGGGTGGCTCAGTCAGTTAAGCGTCTGCCTTCGGCTCAGGTCATGATCCCAGGGTCTAGGGATCGAGCCCTGCATAGAGCTTCCTACTCAGCAGGGAGTGTGCTTCTCTCCCTGACCCTCCCCACTTTCACACATACTCTCTCTCTCTTTCTCTCTTTGTAATAAATAAAATATTTAAAAAAAAAAAGATTCTGTGTCTGGAAACTGTAAGGTGTAATTAAAACACAAGGCGTTATCTTCCCTTTCTCTCTCCTTCACAATGTGGTCATTAAACATTCACCTATGCTTGAACTTCCTCTAATGTTAAAGAGCTTCTGAAGCCTTCTGGGCAACTTTACATTCAGGTTGCCTCTAATAGGATGTATGGATACTTTTTAAATGATTTCTAAATTAAACACTGAAGCATCTTTCAACCTAGGAGAAGGTTCTCGTTAAATGCCAATTCCTCCTAAACAACAACAACAACAACAACAAAAAAGCAGACTCAAAATGAGATTAACTGGCATCCATGGCTGTGGAAAGACTCTGCCCTCTGGATTCTAGCTTCTTTACTCTATACTGTTTACATTATAAACCTTAAAGTTCTATATTTCAAGTTCTGTTATTTCTAATTCATAAATGATCCAAGTCCCTTAACCTCATATTACTCTTTTAACCATCTGAAGTGGTCCTTCACTAAGGCTAATCTTCAGAGGAATATGGTTCCAGGTATACAATGTACCTGAGCACCATCTTCAGAGCCAGGGACTCAGAAAGAAGTGATCCAAGAGACCTATTGATTCCCGGCCGTCAGAAGCCACAGAAGTAGGGTCAGAATATATCTGCCCGATGCCACACACAGGACCATGGGATTGCAAACCTGCTGCCAGTAAGAGCCCACAGGGCAGCTTTCTCAGAACTCAGGGTCCAGTCTCTTCCATATCAATGCCATATGGGCTCTCACAGTTGTCATGGAGAGAATCCCACCATGAGTAGAAGTGACAGTGGCCCTGGACTTCTTCAGGCTCACCATTCGGGAACATGGCTCTCTTCACTCACACCCACCAGGGTTTCCTTCAAGAACCTGTCCATCTGGCCAATGGCGGGACATGGCTAGCAAACATGGGCTACGATTTCTAATCAAGCAAAGTTGTTCTCCCCACCATTCACCTTGTATCGTATAGTTGGTGACATATGGGGGCGGACTGAAGAGTTCTTGAATAATGACGTAATGGTAATGACTTAAGGAATAGTTACACATCAATAAGGAATTGAAGTTTCTCTTCCCTAATATGTTCTCTACTCTTTATACGGAATAAAGGAAGAGCTTGAGTGAGGAAGGCTATTTGTCAAGGAAACTACGTATCCTAATGGAAATGCTGAATTCAGGATATGTATAACTATACTTGGAACCAAATATTCAGCTTTATCTTAGTGAGTTTTTAATAATTCTTAAGAAATGACAATTCGAAAAGGAATGAGCTCAAGACTTACCTAGGCAGATCCTCCCTGTGGCATCCAAAGTCATCCCACTGGGACACTGACATTTAAATGATCCTTTAGAGTTAACGCATAAGCCATTTTTGCATACGCCTGGGAATACTTCACACTCATTTATATCTATGAAGGAAAAAACCCCCATGAAGTTAAAATATCTGTATGCATCATTCCATACCTTATTCATTCATAGAGTCATAATTACTGTCACAACAAAAAAGGCCGTTTTGAATCAAGTAAGTTCATAAAACTAGTTTGCTTCCAAATAGTTCATGTAGAATTTCTGGGAAATTTGAAGAGCGACCAGACTGAGCCCACCTTTTCCCAAAGGTATGAGATTCTCCACTGGTCTTAAGGAGTGACTTTTGAATTATAGAGGCTGGGAGTGGTATGAGTTTTCGGGGACAGGATGCTGAGTGCTAAGGACACCTCAAGTAAGACTACCAGGATCCACAGAGCTAGCTTTATGAGATCAGATGTCTGGGCATAACAGAAACCTGGCCTTTCAAACGAGCAAAGAAGAAACAGCTTGAAGGAAAAAAAATCCCACTGAGAAATACCTGGGGCCAGTTGAAACAGTGTCTTCCGAGAAATGCTGAGATGTCCCCAGAAAGCATATAACTAATTCTACCTCAGCAACAATCACAGGTGGTTTGTCAAAGCCTTGGGGTCCCAGCTTGAGGTAGGGAGAGTCAAAAGGCGTTCACGTTCATTCATTCATCATTCGCACACTCATCCTCAAATGTACCCATCCTTCCCAGTTTGTTTAATGAGAAGTAGTGTGTTCTCTGCAGTTAATTTGGAAAAACATTCACCATCAAGTTAATTCAAAGAAAGGCACTTGCCAATGCCAAAAAAGGGGAGCATTAACCTACTGTGTCTCTACTTAGAAAAAATAACTTTCTAAGCCAAGGATGTTGAAAAAAAAAAAATATGTGAAGTCTCTTCTTCCGAAGGGCACCTGAGTGGCTGAATTGTCAAGCATCTGCCTTTGGCTCAGGTCACGATCCCAGGGTTCTGGGGATCGAGCCCCACATCAGGCTCCCTGCTCAGTGGAGAGCCTGCTTCTCCCTCTCTCACTGCCTAGTGGTCCCCCTGCTTGTGCTCTCTCTAGCTCTCTGTCAAATAAATAAATAAAATCTTTAAAAGAAGAAAGAAAGAAAGAAAGAGAGAGAGAGAGAGAGAGAGAGAGAGAGAGAGAGGGAGAGAGAAAGAAGGAAAGAAAGAAAGAAATCTCTCCTTCTGAGAGATCTAAGTGGGGAGGGGGAAATTGACCTTTTTGGGTTTTTGGTTCAGGCCATTTTTATACCAAATGTACTGCTGAGGCCAGATAAGTCTTTAACAGTGGGTCTGGACCAGAGAAAGGCCAAAGGATTCAGTCATCATTTGGAAAGAAAGACCTTGGGTGGGGGGTTGTAGCGTTCCCCTTCATTTTAGCAGGGGGAAAAAAAAAACCCTTCATTTCATTCCACATATGGGACTGATTGCTGTTTTTAAGATTTTTCAGCTGCTGTGTCATGTCAGGTTGTGTTAGTCACCCTGACCTACGTCTATCTGGGACTCCGTGGGAAAGAATCCCAACAAACTGGAGAGCATCCACGTAGATTTTTAAAAATGAGACAGTGGAATATGTCCTTCTGTATCCTGCATGACCATGAAACAAACAAAAGCCAGGACAAGCCAAGAAAAAAATGCAAATCTTATGGTCTTATCGAAAATTTCCATTTTTCTCTTCCTGATGATAGGATTTTGAAAGTGCAGTCGCTTGAAACCATGGTCAGCCTAAACCATTTTCAGTCATCCTGCCCTGTGGCCATAGTGTTCCAACACTGGCAACAGCGTATATACGCTTGTAAAATTAACATTTTTTATGTTCTGCAGTTCTCATTATTTCCCTCCTTGTTGCATATTTCTCACTGGGAAGTCACATGACAACTTTATCCAACTGAAGTTCACACAGCATTCTTCATGCACACTGAAATTTATGGCTTATAAATACACATAAATACCTTCACACTGTGTTCCTTTAATTCTTGAATAGCCTTTGCCACATATGGGATCTGTAAAAAAAAATGAGCAAAAACCAAATTTGAGATGACAATATCTAGAGTTCGTATGACATAGTATAAGAAACACAAAAGAAGGCCTGGACATGAATTAGATTTTGTGGCTGTAAATAAGTCTAAGATGACAAAGTGCTTCTGCAATTGCACAGATGAAGAAGAATGAAATGTCTCCTTGAATTAAGCTCAGTCGTTCTGAGAGGTCCTGAAAGACCCAAAGTTCCCCTAAAGATCATGTTAACATGATGACTAAGAAGGAAATTGGCTAGATCTCTCTTTTGCTATCAGCTCTAAAATCAGAATCACATTATATGATTCTTAGAACATGAACATGGAAAACAAAGTCTAGAATCTGAAGATCTCCTCCCCTGTAGCATTCAGACTCTATATTCATATATCCGAACAGTGAATCAACAAGATCATCAGCAAGGCTCAACTTTGCAACAGATTTAGAAGTTAAGTCATGAATACTGGTTCCTTTCCATCAATCCATTTTTTGGAAGATAATCTGTGCCTGTAAAAATCTCAGGACCCCTAATCATGAGGTTCCAAGAGAGCCCATAGGAGTTGCTGATCTAGGGAGGCTTCCTAGCGAAGTTGCTGATCTAGGGAGGTTCCTAATGTGTAACCACATTACAATGCGGTGGTAGAAAACATTAACCCAGTCACCAAATCACATGAAATTACTGTCCTTGATATTCTCTTAGTTTCCAATTTAGCAATATATTTCATTGAGGTCATCAGAATGAAATCTAGAATTCCTAGGTGAGCCTAAATAAACAAAGTACTAGGTTTCCCCTTTCTAAGCAAAGTGACCAGTGGGATGGGCCAAGAGCCACAGGGCCTGCCTCTCTTACCGACTTGGCAGAGGGTGCACGGGCTCCCCCAGGCAGCGCCGAGGGAGGAACAGCATTGGGACTTTAAGGTGGCTCCGTTGATGTTGACCTCACACCGGCCATCAATGACAGTCTGCCAGCAAGTGCCCTTGATGGTTTCTGCAGGGAGGTGGGAGCTGAGGGTTAATAGATACTTAATAGAATCTTTATCAAAAATTCAAATGTGCACAGGATACAGCAAGAATGACGCGTGAAACAAGTGATAATGGTCATTTAAAATTTTGTTCATCCATACTTACGCTATTTTACAATAAACTCTTGCATTAAAAGTGGACGTTAAATACAGTACCGGTCAGCAGGATAAATACCTATGCAGATGGTTTTTGTTGGATCCAGAGTACTTTCAGAAGAACATTCACAGATGAAAGAACCCGGGCTGTTCTTGCAGACGCCATTAATGCAAGGACTTGATTCACACTCATCGATGTCTGAAACAAAGACAGGCCCACATTACCGCCACAACCTAGTCTTGGGCATGAAAGAATATTTAAACCCTCGCCTAAATTGCTACCACATACTCTTCATCAGATAGTAAATCTGGCCTTGAAAGATTTTTTTTCTAGGCTAGATGGAATGTAAAAATAATAATTGAGCATATCTCTATAGCACAGGCTCTAGCATCTGGCTGAATCTTTTTCTTAAGAAAATCTGGAGCAAACATGAAGTGTGATCTCCGATTTACTAACTGTGTGCTATTTTCTTCATCTTTTAAATGATGGCAAATAAAATGTCGACTGTAGGTAAGCACCATCAGTAGCTTCCAAAGCGCATGCAAGTGTCATTTAGGACCACAGAATCTCAATTACAAAGACATAATTGTCTAAAATAGAGGTGACTCTAACTTATTCCCATGGTTTTTCAGTGGCATACCAAAAGATGATAAAGTACGTAATATAAGAAGAAAAATAGTTTACCTTCACAGGTTTTTAGGTCAGGTTTGTAGATAAATCCCTTGGGACAGGTACAGACAAAACTTCCTGGAGTGTTTCTACATTGTCCATTGTCACAAAGTAGACTGTTCAGTACACATTCATTAATATCTGGAAAGCCAACAAAGAGGAACTTTCAGAGGAGCTCCTTCCTTGCATGCAATTTCTCTGCTTTTTCACGTTAAGTATTTAAGTTCATATGATATGATTAACTCAAGCAAACAGGCAAAACTCATCTACCATTGGTTTTTGCCCTGATTACTTAAGTTGAGGAAAATAGGGGTTTCATCGGATTATTTTCACTAGGTGTCTACAAAGTCTACAGTCACCAGATACTATGCAATTCACTTTCTTTTTTTTTTTTTTTTTTTTAAGATTTTATTTATTTATTTGACAGAGAGAAACATAGCCAGAGAGGGAACATAAGCAGGGGGAGTGAGAGAGGGAGAAGCAGGCTTCCCGCTGAGCAGGGAGCCCGATGTGGGACTCGATCCCGGGTCTCCGGGATCATGACCTGAGCCGAAGGCAGTCACTAAACAACTGAGCCAATCAGGTGCCCCTGCAATTCACTTTCTTTAACATGAAAAAACCCGGGGGTGCCTGGGTGGCTCAGTCCTTAAGCATCTGCCTTGGCTCATTCATGATCCTGGAGTCCCGGGTTCAAGTTCCGCATTGGGCTCCCTGCTCAGCGGGAAGCCTGCTTCTCCTTCTCTCATTCCCCCTGTTTATGCTCCTTCTCTGGCTGTTTCCTCTCTGTCAAATAAATAAATTAATAAAATCTTAAAAAACAAAAGCAAAAACAAAAAAAAAAACAGGAAGAAACCTGGATTTGCTGAAAATCATAATCTTTATCCAACTGTTCATTGTGCCAGGATTAAAAGAACTAATCCTATATCTATAAAGTATGGCCCATCTTTGATATGTGTTAGTTCCAGCATGTTTCTTCTTTAGAATAACTGAAATGGCCTATGGTTTTGTTTCTAGAGCATGAAGCAATCTGTAGAGCTTATAATTCTCATGAATTTCAGACTTGAGATTCAGAGAGCTCAGAAAAACTCCTTACTCTCAGGTGAATAAAAGGTCTCTGTAATGCAAAATCTAAGTTTTGATATGTGTTACTTCAACAGTTTGTTATATACAGTTGGACTAAACTATAGCACACAACCCACAGAAGAGGCTATATGTCCACAAGGAATTCTTGACACATCGCAAAATTCTGCTTAGATCATTATTTGACAATCTAGCAGCCCTGGAGGGGCTCCAGCACTGGAGGGCTGTGTAGGCTCACACTAGTAAATATACTTAAATTATAGATCTCCTTATAAGGTACTTAAAATATGGACAATTAAGCATACAGTTATGTTACTGCATGAGGAAATGACATGGTAAGAATTCTGTGAAAATGACACAGGGAATGCTAACGCTTCCCAAAGAGTCACTACTGCAACCCTTAAACTTTGATGATGTCAGAAGGATCTGGAGCCTCAAAGTGAGGAAGTGATGATTAAGATAAAAAAAAAAAATAGCCACTCCCTGGTACCCTATGGCTGTGGCGGATCTTTGATTCCTCACTTTATAGCTCTAAATGTAATCTGGAACATGAACATACTCTGACCTGGTGATAATCATTTCAACTTTGGTGTATATACTAATGCACTAAGCAATAATCCCTATTGCCTCCCAAACTCTCCCTTTTGCTTCAAATGGGGTGATTTTGAGATGAAGCTAGAACATCTTTGTGTCTTTCTGGGTTTGTTCAAATAAATGATGATTTTTGTCTGCCGAAGAGAAGAGGCTCTTACAGAAAAATGAAATAGTAAAACTTATTTTGAGTTTAATGTAGCTTGAAAATACCATGTGTAGTCCAATCACAACTGTACCCCCCAAAAAGAAGCCTTAAAATTAAGGGTGTGAGAGAGGAAGAATTCATTTCTCAAAAGTCAGTATGTCACTGTCCTATAGAATGGACAGCACGTTTCAGAAAATACTAGTCTAGGAAACTGGAGAAAGCTGAAAAAAAATAATGGTGCCCATGTTGACCATTTTATTCCCAAAGTTTTTTGCTTTTGCTTTTGTTTTGTTTGTTTGTTTGTTTTTTGTTTTTTGTTAACTACTGGCTGGTACTTTCATTAATGTTTGCTAAAGCATCAAATATGGTGTTTAGCTTGGGGCACCTGGGTGGCTCAGTTGGTTAAGTGTCTGCCTTTGGCTCAGGTCATGATCCCAGGATTCTGGGATGGAGCCCTGCTTCTTGGTCTTAGGGTTTCCTGCTCAGCAGGGAGCCTGCTTCTCCCTCTCCTTCTGTGTCCCCTCCCCGACTCGTGCTTGCTCTCACTCATGCTCTGTCTCTAAAATAAATAAATAAAATCTTTTTAAAAATATAGTGTTTGCTAAACTTAACAGGGAACAGTTATTACTGAAAATAAGTTGGATTTTCTTTGATTAAATCTAATAAGTGGCTGGGAGAAGAGTTGCTTCTCTTGGTAAAAACAGGGATGCCTTTGTAGACATATGAGAACAGTTCACAATCTGTATTTTATACAACTAAGGAGCTTCTCTTTTTTGGAGTGAACATGACACATGACTACTTATAAATTATCAGGATTCAGGTATGTAAATTTTAATCAAGACATGCATGTGCCATGCTGACATCCAAAGTGAAGGTCATGCATTTGCACAGGCCTTCAGGCACGCTAAAGCAGTTTCCTCCAAGCAACAAAGAAAGAATGCATGATGCATGAGATGTCTTAGGAAACAGGTGAAACTTCTTACCAACACAGTTTTTCCCAGATGAATCCACTTCATATCCTGAGTTGCATATGCATTTGTAGGTCCCACGGAGATTTTCACAAATTCCATTTGGACAGATATCTGGATCTAATGCGCATTCATTTATATCTGCACCACCAGAAAAAAAAGTTCAGTATCAATAACATTCTAAAGTAAAGGTCAAAGAACTGTCAAAAAAAAATAACATTACAGGAAATGTAACCACTTTAGGACCTCGTAAAAATAAAGATTCACTTGGATGAGAAAGCTTGATCACTGTTTTCTTACTACAAGATGTTCTGACTCAAATCTTTCTACCAGTCAGTGAGAGGAACTTGGCATTTGAGCTGGAACTACGAGATTACCAATCCTTAATCAGGCTGAAGGAGAACTCCTGGTCTTCTTCTGGCTCAAACATCAAGATGGAAAAGTGGGTCATCACAGAGCCCTAGTCCCTGCAACTGCTCTCCCTGCCTCTTCAATGTACCTTCCAGAGTGCCATCAGACTTAACTTAAATACAAGATGACTGTGTCATTCTCATGGTTCAAACTTTTGTAGGTTCAAAAATAACTTCAAGATTAAATTAAAATATGAACTCTGTTTATTTACTTTAAATTTCTCCTTCTTCCATGAACATAGAATGTCCTTGTGCTCTGTGTCAGGAATGTCTCGGGCCAGGCCTATTCATTGGTCCAAAGCCCATTCAAACACCACCTCATCTTGAAAAGCCTCTGCTGCCCAGTCCAGACGAGGCTGGGTCCTCCCTCTTCTGTGTGCCCCCAGACTGAGGAGAGCTCTATCGTCCAGGGAGATGCAGAATGACAATCAATGAATGGCTAGTCTCGAATCTTCTATAAGTCAGGGTTGACATGTTTTTCCTTCTTGGAGTCCCTATCACAACTTTATTTATTCCCTGCTAACTCTTTATTCATTATCAATTATTCCCCAAATATCTCCTCTTCACCTTCATCCACACATAATGATGAAATTAATGAGAATGAGGTGACAATCAATTCAGTCTACTGTTTTTTTTAGAACTGTCCTGAGTCAAATCATTTAGTTTTATATTGATAAGATAATCTCTTCATCTTTCCTGTCGCCTATTTTTATACTTGTTCCAATTCTCCCTTTTAACTTTAATTCTTTTATGGTACTGATATTTCTCTCGTTCTAAGCCCTACACTTAAATATTTCATGCTCTTCCAGCTTGGTTAATTGCTATCACTGCTTGCTACAAAATATAAGAGAGCTCCCTACTGACATCTTATATTGACTGAACACTTGACAGTCAATAACTCATTCAAAATATGAATGCATAACAATTCAGCTGAGCCTATAACCCAAAAGTGTACTTGATCGTGGAAGAGCCAGATGAGGACCAGACTGCCTCTTCTCATGAATGAGAGACTGCAGTCATCGTGTCTCATCTGCAGTCGTCCATGGATCATCTTGGGAGTGCACCCACCCTTCAGTACCAATCCCCACACCCAAACCCGGCAATCCCAGGATGCAACGGACCATAGCTGCTCTGCCCTTGGGGGCTTCTAAGGGGTCCCGGTACATCATGCAGTGATGGCCAGAGAAGGGGTCAGACCTCCTCAGTCTGGTGTAAAGGGACCGACTGGAACTGCACAGGAAGGCCTAGTGCTGCGGCTTCTGTATACGCTGAAGGAAGTGCCTTTCAAACAAACCCTTACCGCTGCCGGCTGACGTCATTCCTGGCCCACTGCTGCAGAGTGCCTGATATTCCGCTGCAATAAATTAACAGATAGTAAATGATCCCCTTGTTTGCAGAACAGGTCAGTCCTGTAGTTGGCTTGCACACATCATTTCCTCCTAAGTGAGTGGAACCGAAATAAAGTGGTAACAGAAAAGGAGGCATCTCCCGAGGGACTCACTGGTACAGCCGGCTCCCATTTTCAAGGCTCTGCATCACTGTGGAAAATGACTTGGAAAGACATAGGCAAGTTACAGCAGTTCCCTATGCAAAGCGCTTTCGGGAAAGGTGTTTTTCCTATAATTTGATTTTATTCACCAGGGAACACTTTACACTTACAGTGAAATGTGCCTGTTAAAATGCGGTTTCTTAACGGTTAATAAAATTTTCTCCCACCATCTTGGGAATAATTTTGTTTCTTAGTGTGAACTGTTTTTTTTTCCTTTTAATACAATCAAGTTCTTAACATTTTCTCATTTCTCTCTGCAAATTCTCTGGCCTCCACTCAGAAGAAAAACAAAAGTATCTGTACTTACATTGAAGTATATTTTTAAAGTTCATTTTCATCGGGATACTGGATTCATTCTATATGATAAATCCATAGGTAAAGTACTGCATAATGCTAAAACTGAGATCTTACTAAGAAATTGAGGTATGCAGAATATGTTCCCAAATCAGATTTCTATTTCCTAAAACTAATGCAATGTTTCACATACAATTCCAACAATATTTAGATGAGCAGAAGAGTGAATCATGAAAATGGAGAACTAACTGGAATCATGCTTTATCCAAGGAAAACAAACTAAGGTGTCCCCTTAGTTGCCCACAGTTTCTGGCAACCAAGGAGTCCCATGGTCATGTGCAAATCATATGCGCTTAAGTGGCAGGGGAACTGGATATTAGGGACTAGGGACAGGCCTTTCTACATAGGCCAACCACACCTCACCATGGAAGCAAATAGCTCTTATACTTCCTGCATGATAGAAAATTGTGTTCCTGATGACAGTGGAGGTAAAGGAGTTACATAGACTTTTAAAAAAAGAAACATTGGGGCGCCTGGGTGGCTCAGTTGGTTGGGCAACTGCCTTCGGCTCAGGTCATGATCCCGGAGACCTGGGATCAAGCCCCACATCGGGCTCCCTGCTCAGCGGGAAGCCTGCTTCTCCCTCTCTCACTCCCCCTGCTTGTGTTCCCTCTCTTGCTGTGTTTCTCTCTGTCAAATAAATAAAATCTTTAAAAAAAAGAAAAAGGAACATTGAATCCCTCAGAACCTCTGCCTTTGTGCAAATGTACATCTGAGAAAAGTGGTGAAATTCCTTAATTTTTAAATCCTGCTAAATGAGACCAAAAGAGGAACAATTCAGAAAGTGCTGCCACTGTGTGTTTCAAAGCCTGGGACTAGAAGCAAAAAAAAAAAAAAAAAAAAAAAAAAAGCATTGTCATTATTCTCTGAATTAAAACACTTTTGAAATACTGTAAATAACAAAATAGGGAAAACAATATTGTGCCAATTTTGCAAAAAGCAGTTTTACTGTTAGTGCTAGATTAGTTGATGCCTGGTCTAAGTGGAAGCAAATCATTGTCACTGTTCTTTTCCATTTGGGTAGAATCTGGTCCTCAACTATCTTCTGCATATCATCGCCCATCATTGGTTTGAATTCAATGACAATGTCATTGGCAGCAAGCCCTTTCCTTCCAGTAGTTTCCC